>UELU01143735.1:0-86036 GCA_900490025.1 Megastigmus dorsalis | reverse complement strand
CTTTCGCCCTCCTCACCCGTTCTCTCTTACCCTGCCGCACTCTCCTCCTCCCCCCCATCCCCCGCCTTCTGACAGCTCGCGGAAAGTCTCGCCCCAGCGCAAGCGAGATTACGCTAAAGGCTTGAATTTAACCGCCGAGAGTGGAAGAAAATATACCTATAAACGATACACGCTTTTCCCACCGCCCTCTCCTCTCTCTCCCCAAAACAATCGTTTATTATGTATGCGCTGTTGAACTTGTTCCATGCTTTTCGTGTACTCGTTTCTTTCGGGGTTTTGTGTGTGTATATGTGTGCATCTTTTCTCGTTGGGAGAGTTGGAAAACAAAATGTTCCAGTTTTTTTTTTCTTTTTTTTTTATAACACAAAAGTATACGTAATGGGCGACTGTTCAATTTGAACCTCGTGTCCTATTTTTAAAGTCAGCTCATGTAAATATTAATAACTTCTCTTACTTCTTATGCGTACTTTAAAAAGAACTATTTTAGGGAGAGATTAAAAGTAAAAATGATAAATTTCTATTTGACACATACTCACATAACGTGTCTTTTTTGTTGCAACTATATGTAATGAACTTGGTTCTTCTCCGTTTTTAATTGAATCTTTTGAAATGTTACTTTTAACAAATTATTAAACTACCTATTACACTTTTAATTCATGATTTGTTGAAAAAAAATGATTCTCGATTTTAAACTTTTCAACCACTGATCATCATGTCTTGTCAAGATCGAAAACTTATCTATAGTGAAATGCCATTCGAAGTTGGAAGTTAATTGCAGAAGTTTAAGTTGATCTACTATTATAATAGACATGAGCACCCGAATGCTTAGTAGTCGGTTTCCCCAATCTTGCACTAGAAAACATTTACCCAAAATCAATTTACCAAAGGTGAGACGAGCTTCGCCCTGTCCACGAAAGAGAAACAAAAAGTCAAATCACTTATGCGTGCACTCGGCGTAATTGGGCAACATATACGCACATTTTATACAGATACATAGATAGCGCGTACACGTGCGCACACGTAGGCTATATACAGCACATACACTTTGCACGAGCGATCGGAGTTAATCTCCTGCTTTTCCTTTTGACTGAGCAGATCGGCTCTCTCGCTCCGGTATTTTCGCTGAGTTGGCACAACATGTGCCCAAGTCGAAGTCAAGTCTCTCTCTCTCTCTCTCCTCTCCTGCACGCCGCGCTTCGTTCACTCTCTGCTCTCTCTCCTTCTCTCTCTTCCGCAAAGTGCTTGGGTTTGCACTTCGCGTTAGTATCGCATCCGCGGGTCCCGCTGAGCCCAGCAACGGCTACGACTACGACGACGATCTCTCGTTTTATGGCCTCCGCAGGCCATATTTCCGATTACGTGTACCTCGCGATCTCCCTCTCTCTCTTTCTCTCTCTCTCTCTCTCTCTCTTTTGCTCTGAATCACGGGACCGTATATCCCGAATCTTCCCGATCTGATCTTAACCCTTTTACACCACGGAGAATTATTTTTTTTACTTCTCTCTCTCTCTCCTCCGTTATGCTATTTGCTGAGTTGAGAGAAGTATAAGAGATGGAGGGGGCGAGTGCACGCTTCAAATAGTTGCCGACAAACCCGGCTTAAATTCTTAATGCACGAGAGAGGAGGCATGAAACGAAAACGTGAGTCAAACATCTTCATCTCTCTTTCTCTCTCTTTCTCTGTCTCTCTCTCTCTCTCTCTCTCTCGCGTACTGAACGGACATACATATAGGTATATACGCAGAGAGCCGGAGTAGTTGCGGCTCGCGCGCTTCCCCTACTTTGTCAGTTCAGCTCGTTCGTCCTCCCTCCTATATATCCTATCCTGCAATTATTGGAAGAAGCTTCTACGCATTGGAGGGCGCCACATATCGCTGTCTCTTGTCTTGACTTTCTCGACTTTCCGTCGTCCCTCTTCCCCCCTCTTCCCCTCGTTCTCCTCCCCCGCTCTCTTCCTCTCTCTCTCTCTCTCTCTATATCTCGACTCCGAACTTGCCGCCGCCGCTGCTGCTGCTGCTGCTAGTTCAGCACTTTTTTGCATATTACGAAATATAACAATATGTTGAATGAAACTTTGCTCCGGATTCCCACTCTCGAGACCGCCGGCGCTCTCTCCTCAATGGCGCGAGCCAAATCTTATTTACACGCTGCGTCATTAAAAACTAGACTCTTGTTTGTATTCCCCCCCTCCGATTTCCGTTGTTTACGTATGCACGACTATATGTGTGTCATTCATTGATGCTTGTTGGGGATCATTGTCATCGACCATCGTCATTCATGTGACGAGTACCGAGTTCACTTACGCATATACTTTATATACTGTTGCTGCTCTATATACCTCGTGGATCCTTTTTGCATCCGCGCGTACAGTTTATTGATATGATAAAGGTATAAGAAGTGTGTGGTCGTGGGACGGAAATGGATTAGCACGCGCGCGAGAGAGAAAGAAAGAGAGCGATCCCGTGGCGGCGAAGATATCGAACGGGAATACCGCAGCAGTTAGCAGCAGCAGCATCGGCGAACAATTAGTTCGAAAATGGTCTGAAAACGTCGACCCAGTGACCAACGCGCGCGCGGCACGGCCGCCTTTATTAACCGTCCTGAAAACGTTAGCCCCAGCCGTCGTAGTATAGTCGCAAATGTTAAAGTGCGAGAGAACGAGAGAGAGAGAGAGACCGCGAACGGACGAAGGAAAGAGAGAGAGAGAGAGAGAGAGAGAAAAAGCGAATATCACACGTTCCGGGTATCCATTTGTGCGTTCGGTGCGTCTATATAGAGAGAGAGCCATAGTACGGAGCGGCAGTAGCAGCAGCTAGCAGCCTCCAGCGGCCGAGAGAGAAAACCTCGCTCTCTCTCTCTCTCTCTCTCAACACACCGGCTCTCATCAGCGCGGCGCGAGAGCGAGTGAGAAAGAGCGAGACAGTCAGTTATCCGGGGGCGCCGGCGACGCTGCTGCGCGAAACACACGCAGGTGAACCGCGGAACACTGTGCGTGCGCGACGGAGATAGAGCGAGAGAGAGGAGAAAATCTTTCTCTCGCGGGACGCGCGCAACATTGCGTGCTGCTGCTGCTGCTGCTCTCCTAGAGTCTCTGTGCCGGCACGCATATATATATACACACGCACACATAGGCAGGCGCGTGGCTGTGTATACATACTATAGAGTATATAGCTATATATCTCGGATCTCAGCAGCGGAGAGCGCGCGTCTCTGTCTCCCTCTTTCTTGTAAGACTTGAGGCCTCGGGTAGGTTTAACCTATAAACTTGCCTCGTCGTCGTGCAGGCGCGCGCGCGCGTCGTCGTCGTTGTCGTCGTCTTTCTCCCCTCAACAACTAGTGCGAGCAGTGCGATACATTCACACACAGTGGGAGAGCAGGAGTATAGTGTAGAGCCGCTAGCCGGCTTTTGCGTGTGTGCCTGCGCAGCGCACATATCGGTGTTGAGAAGCCCGCATATATATTGCAGTTTTAAGTGAGTGCACAAGCGAGAGAGTGAGATAGTCGGGAAGAGTGGCACAGGCATATTGTGCGTGCATGCGTGTGTGAGAGGAGAGTCTCGCGTTCGACGAGGAGAGAGAGAGAGAGTAGGAACGTAATCGACGGGCCGAAAGAGCGTCCTTTTCGGTAGGTGCAGCGTTGCAACGCGCGTCTCTGAACCGAGAGAGAGCAGCAGCAAGGAAAGCGAATGTGTGTATGTGTGTGTATGAGAGAGAGAGAACGGCAACGGAGTCGCCGCGGCGACTAAGCGGCTTCCTCTGCAAACGCCAGCAACGTGATTTCGTGGTACTCTCTCGACAAGCGTGAGCGAGAGAGAGAGAGAGAGAGAGCAAGCAAGCGACGACGCCACGGTCAGCCAACACTACACACGGGCTACACAGAGAGCGCACACATATACCTACACACAGCAGTCAGAGCCGAGTCGCCTCGTCGCCTTCTCTCTCTCCCAACACACAGTTTGGCACACGAGAGGGAGAGAGGCAGACACTCGCAGAGACAGAAAACGAGGTAGAGTGTATCTATCTACCTCTTCTTCTTCGTCTCTCTCTCTCACACTCGTAGTCGAAAACTCAATCTGCTGTGTGTGCTGGACTATTAGCCGCGGTGCGTGCCTTGCGCATCCCGAGTTTTGACGCCAGTGTGAGTAGTGCGTGTGTTGTACCGCTAGCTTTTCTCTCTCTCTCTCTCTTACTTTTCATCTTTTCCGTATATATATATACATATCTATAGCCGATACATCGTCGTTCGGAAGAGGTATCGCTGTAAAAGCTTGGTCTGACGCGTGCGAGTGTGCGACCCGTGCGAGAGTTGAGTCTTGTTGAAGGGGCACATCCGAGTGGTGTGTGCGAAAACTGCGAACGCCAGAGAAAGGTGCGGGAAGAACGCGGTGTTGTATACGGTGCAGTGAGATTTTTTGGCGTTTTTCTTTTACCTTACGCTCACAGCTCCGTGTAAAGTGAGGATCGGATGTATCGGTTGCGCGTTATGCATGTCAATTTAGTGGATAGTACAATAGGTTCGGGTCGTTTCTAACCTCGAATATTCGGTTCGTAAGCGTATAGGGGCGATAGTTGTAGTGTAACAACGCCGTAATACAGTTTAGGCTCGAAACTTACAATATTTTTTCATCTTCACTTTTAATTGGCCTATAAAGACACGCTGTGATTTTTTGCTTTGCAGGTGGCAGCGTTCAAGGAGCCGTGATGTATTGGAGGTTCGGCGGTTCCTGCCCTAAAACCGACCACGAACCAGTGTCACCACAGGAGTTGGTGTGACAAAGCAGTGTGTCGGGTGTTGATAGTATCACCAGGACAGAAACGGACCTAGTGAAATAGACTCGAGAGTGTTAATATAGCGACTATTGAATTTGTGTGCTGTGTTGTTTATTTTGCGAGAGGAGAGGTGAAAATTATATATAGGGGGGGCTGTCTGACCGATGGACAAACGGAAGATGATGCCCAAACGCCCTCGAATGGAGAACTTAAGGGGCCCAATTACCAATGGGCCCATCCAGACAAGACCGTTGGTGGCATTGCTCGATGGACGTGACTGTTCCATCGAAATGCCCATTCTCAAAGATGTTGCAACTGTGGCCTTCTGTGATGCACAGTCTACGTCTGAAATACACGAAAAGGTTAATTCATTATTTCAGTTGCATTTGTGCCGGTCGCTGGAATCAGCTCTCTTTTTGTACTTATTTAACGATGCTAATATGTTTTTGTAGGTGTTAAATGAGGCAGTAGGTGCTCTTATGTGGCATACTATAATTTTGACCAAGGAAGACCTCGAAAAATTCAAAACTCTTCGAATCATTGTAAGAATTGGTTCGGGAGTTGATAACATTGATGTCAAAGCAGCTGGAGAGCTTGGCATCGCAGTGTGCAATGTGCCTGGCTATGGAGTTGAAGAAGTAGCGGACACCACTCTTTGCCTCATTCTAAACCTTTATAGACGTACATATTGGCTGGCAAATATGGTTCGAGAAGGCAAAAAATTCACAGGTCCAGAACAGGTAAGTTAACTTTTGCAAATTTTTAATTCGATTATGTTTTTGTAGCAAAGCTAATATTCATTCTTTTTACATCACTAGGTGAGAGAGGCAGCACAAGGATGTGCTAGGATACGGGGAGATACTCTCGGAATAGTAGGATTAGGCAGGATCGGTTCTGCCGTTGCTCTGCGTGCAAAGGCTTTTGGTTTTAATGTTATATTCTATGATCCATACCTTCCTGATGGAATAGAAAAGTCGCTTGGTCTTACTAGGGTTTACACGCTACAGGTTTGTTAGATTCAAAATTGTTTTAATGTTTTACTTCTAAGAAATTTAATAGTTCTGTTCTAAAGAGTAATATTAATATTTCAGGATTTGCTGTTTCAATCCGACTGTGTATCCCTGCACTGTACCTTGAACGAGCACAATCATCATTTAATTAATGAATTTACTATTAAACAGGTGAGCATTAAATATGTTTATGTAAACATAAATGTTCTTGAATAACAGTTTTCTATATCATTTATATTATCTTATAGATGAGACCAGGAGCATTTTTAGTAAATACAGCACGTGGTGGATTAGTAGATGACGATGCATTGGCTGCTGCGTTAAAACAGGGTAGAATTCGAGCAGCCGCTCTTGACGTCCATGAAAATGAACCATACAATGTCTTTCAGGGTCAGTCTACACAATGTGAGTCTCACTAACCTAACCCTTAACCAACCCCTTCAGTTTAACATATCTGCTTAATGTGTAGCTTAATGTTGAATATTTAGTTAATCAATGTAATCAAGACTGTGTAATATAATTATAGTCATATAATTATAAAACACTAGAATTTCTTATTGCTTAATTTTTTACTGATTACATTGATTATATCCTTGAAACGCTTTTCCCAATGTTGCATCCGAACTTTAGTCCATGTTTATAAGTGTAAAATATTTTGTGCAATGTAATTTGAATTGTTGCATGTATGTTTATATATGCTTGTCGGTATATTTATTGTAATATTTTTGTTGTACAATTTGTTTTATTTAAACGTTTCCTGTTTAACAAAAGCTATATTTTGCTACTAATATTCTTGCTGTTTAGAATGTGTATCAAATTCGCTAATTAATCCTCCTGCTAGTAAAATTCTTAATAGTTTTATTTCATATATCTTTGTTTAGGTCCATTAAAGGATGCACCAAATTTATTATGTACGCCTCATGCTGCATTCTACAGTGATGCAAGCTGCACGGAACTTCGTGAAATGGCTGCGAGTGAAATACGGCGAGCAATTGTCGGTCGTATACCAGATTGTTTGAGAAATTGCGTCAATAAAGAATACTTCCTGTCAACTTCTGGGTAAGGCTTTTTCTCTCGATACTTGAAATTCGCTACGACTAGTACAGTCGTCAAGCGTCGAGTTTAGAATTTTGACCGATTAATGTAAATACAGCAATTAAGACAATTCTAATGTATCTCCGAGCAAAGCAAAAATGAACTTCTCAACGCAGTCTTGAAGGCTCAATTTTCCTCTGCTCATTGAACAAACAGTAGAAACAAAAGCTCTCTGTGTCAAATTTAAAAAATTTGTATATAGGTAATAATGGAATACGCAGTGAAAAGTGACAGTTGTTAAAAAAAAGTGAAATAAAATCTATTGAAAAAAGAATTCTCATATTATATTACTATTTTTGAATGAAACTGCTGCCATTTCAGATGCTATTACGAATTCCTTACTTATCTTACAACTTTACTTTAGAATTATAAGAATGAAAGTAACAAACTATGTTTGTTTTTTTTAAACTCCCATGTAAGAAAAGAAAGAAAGAATAAAGAAACTTGACTCATGACAACTGTAGCATGCACGCCTTTACCTACGAAATACAAAATGCAACTTAGCCATAATTTATAAAACTTAGCTCTTTCTCTTGGGCCCGGTTACGAAAAAAAAGCAATCCGTAATTTTTGCAGAAACAGATTTTCAAGCAGATGTTAAGACACAAACTCGTATTAGCGAGGCAAGTGAAAGAGACAGAGTGAAATATACAGATGCTACGCAAAGACACGCAAAAAGACATTGCAATAAAGAGAGAAAGAGACAAAGTATAAAGCGTTTAGAGAGAAAGAAAGAAAGAAAGAGAAAGAAAGAAAGAGAGAAAGAGAGAGAGTCAGTCGAGAGAGAAAAGCAAAAAGAAAATCGGAAAAATGAAAAATGAGCTGACGGGAATATTGAGAGATAGCGAGAGCGAGAGCGAGATGTCCTCCGATCGTTCCGAATAAAAAAGTCAAAACACACACACAAAAAGTCCAAGTGGCCAATATCTTTTCGCTTTCTCCGCAGCAGCTACCCGGAGGGCATCAACGGCGGCTACTACGGGGGCGGCCTGCCGGTGCAGCAGGCCCACTCAACGACCCCGCACGACTCGGCGCCCCCGCCGCCCGGTGGCCATTCCGTCGCCGGCGGCGGTCCCGGCGGACCCAACTCCTCGGCAGGAGGCGGCGGGGGCCCGACGGGACCATCGGGCCCAACCGTGGGCGGCGGCTCCGGGGGCCCCGCGTCTGCCCCACCACCGGCCGGACTGCCCGGTCTACCACACAGCATAGTGAGCGAGCCCGACCCACGGCCGAGCCCGCCCGCCCCGAGTCCCCGTTGACCCTGAACTATCCAGCCCAGCAACAACGTCATCCCCGAGCCTCCAGCAGCAGCATCTCCACTCCAGCGGCGCCGCAACCATCCTTACATTCAGCAACAGCAATCTCCCTTAGCCATTTTACCTAACAACACCTACCACAACAACAACTACAACTACAACTACAACTACAATTACAACAGTAACAACAACATCAACAGCAACAACAACAACAACAGCAACAGCAACAGCAACAGCAACAACAACAGCAACAACAACAACAGCCACCAGCAGCAGCAGCTAGTGTCTTCTACTTATTCTTCTTCTTCGTTGTCGAGACCAAATATCACACGCAGCAGCTGCTAATAAGCGACGAGTGGACGAAGTACTGTCAAGTCAGAGAGTGAGAGTGCCGAGCATGTCCACATACACACATAACGTGAATATGGAACGAACGAGAGAGAGCGAGAGAGAAAGACCGAGAGAGAGAAAGAGAGGGAGAGAAAGAGAACGAGAGAAAGAGAAAGAGAAAACAGTTGTAAGAATGTATCGTTTCGCCGGATCCGCGCTCGAGACCAAGTGCTCCGTGCCGACGACTTCATACGCCTCGTACGGATCGAGCCTTCCCTTTTTATTTTCATTATATCTTCAACAAATAAAAAAAACAAAATATATATATATATACATACACAAGCTTCTTTATACCGTATATATTATATATATAAGAGTATATATATATATTAACTCGCAAAAATTGCACTGTCAACGAGAGATTCTTCGATTGTGGAACGTTTTTTGTTTGTACAACGGTGTCGATCTGTGCTGGAGTCGACTGGTACGGAGCAGTTTACAATTATGATTTGCTATGCGGTTCATTGTGTATTCCTTGGATAACCTTCAGTTCGAAATTTGTTTTATTATCTCGATAAATATACCATAGAAGTACCAAATTTGGCTCTATTATTGCTCTATAGGGGGTTTCTATTAAGTTTTCTCATTATTTGTAGACGACTGCTGTGTCAATAATTGATGATAAGCTTATTCGGTTCAGTCATACAGGTATGATAAGATGCTCCAATAAAAGAAAGAGCAGTGCGTGAGCATTTACTTGGCTTAAAACAACAGCGAAAACTTTATAAAACCACTGGAATTTAGATTTAAATATTGATATTTTAATTACTACATGTTTAAGATAATGAATTCCAAGTATACATATGTGAGACAATCTACAAATTGAGAAAAAGAAAAGAAACTTAAAAAACAACAGATTGTATATGAAAAGTTGACAAATATCTCATTTTAAATTTTATATCTGTCTTAGTCTTGTTATAATTTTACGCATTCGTAACGATTTTTATAATTACGTTAATATATATAATGTGCGACTACTTTGTATCTCTCAAACTAAGGAGCATTGTCAAAGCGTACCCCGAACGTTTCTAAAAAGATCAAAGCTGTGCCACAGTGTCTTTAACATGAGGTGAAGAATTTTCGTTGTACGAATCCGATGCTTTGACACACCGAACATCCACCGATGTTATGAAGTATTCTTTGTGCAAAAAGATAAAAATTGATTTGAGATAGATTCTGCTTAACTTTTTATTTACACTACACTTGTCTACCAATTTAAAAAGTAAGTCATCTTGTACTGAAGTTTTGAAATAAGAGCCTAAGTTATATTTCAACTTTAATATATTCATGTCAAGTTTCATACTAAATGAAATCATTCATCATTGAGTGAATTATAAAGGTAACAAAAGGAGTTTCTTTTCGAATTTTCAGTATGAGTACCTGTCTATGCTTTTAAAGGTGTAAAAGCCAACATTTGATTAAAAACTCGTAGATTTAGTAGTGAGTAATTGTAAAGAACCGCCAGATAACAGTATCGGCAGATTTTATTAATAATTCAATTATTGAATATTATTACATGGCTATTGAACATCTTCTTTAGTTAAAAATGTTATGAAGTATATAGCAAAATTTAAAAATGAATGATTTACATTTTTTATTTTGTTTGTTTTTCTTTAGGAAAGGGATAAAGTGAAAATGATGTGGAATGGTTGATATTCACAATGATGTTAACAACGGTGGCGATTATGATAATATTAACATTAATGAGTGAATAAAATGAAAAAAACGCAAAGATCTATTTTAGAAACGTACACATATCGATTCGGTTTCAAATGTTACTGTTACAAAAAAGACCGTCATAAATAAGTGGCTTAAATTCATAGCTCATAATTTAAGCATAATGTTTTCCCTAAAAACAATAACTTGTTGATTAAATAATTCTGTTTCTATTCATTTAAAGCATTTTTTAAACTCGAGCGCTAAAAACATAAATTACACGATCGCATTAAATACTTTCTATATATTATTTAATAAAAAAAAGAAAAACTTTATATAAATAAATTTAAATATATAAAAATAAAATGATTTCCTTGAAATGTTCAATTGATTTAATAAGGCTCCAGTAATCATTCCATGCAAACAGATAAAAAGCAAACCTGGTCGACGGCAATTTAAGACAATTTTAAAGTCGAAGTGCAAAGTCTAACATTGACAGGGGCCTCCCCACTGCGACTTTCAGTGGATAATAGAAAAGTCCTTTAAAACTGCAATTGATTTTTTCTTCCATTAAAAAAGTAAGAGATAGAGAGAGAGTGTGTATGAGTGTATGCGTGTGAGCGAGTGAGGAATGGATAAATAAACATAAAGCATCACATAGAAAGGAGAAAAAAGAGTGAACTCAGTGAGACAGGCGACATATACATTTTTTAAATAGAGGTATGCTACATAAAAAGAAAGCAAGAAATACACAAGTACGGCTGCTAAATGACAAGGTGGTCCGATGATACCAAAATGCTTTATCATTTTTTAATTCAGTCTTTTTTGATTCACAAAATATAATAGAATTCTAGAAAAATTTCAAGCAGTGATATAAAAGCTAATGGAGTAATTAAGGGCCAACTCGTCCTTGCGCATCCGTATGGCACATAAAGTAGAGATACTATCGAGTTTTTTTTTTATTCAAGAACATTATTACTTATAAATGCATCATTATATATAGTTAAAAAAACGAATGAACGGAACGAATGAGCTCGAGTAATTAAATAGGAATCAATCGAAGAGAAGGTTTTTTAAAAATTACTGACTATGAAACGAGAGTTGTTCTTTAAAGATTTTTGATTATATAAAAGTGGATAAAAACGTATTGAAAGAATAAGACAAATTAATTGTAGACAATGAAATCATGATGCATCGATGAGAATCAAGATTGAAAAAAAAAATACAACCACGATAGAAAAACCAGACCTCCTTCTTCTCCCCCAGCCCCCTCTCCAATTCCCATATACCGCTAACTTCTAACTACGTTAAACTTACTGTACTGATGCACGAGATATGCGAAGCAAACAAAAAAAAAGAGCGAACATACTCCGCGTCACTTATTATGGTCGTTTAAGAAGGAAAAAAAAAATCTTTTTTACGAAGCAGTTTGTTCCTTGACTTTTTCGCTACGAATATTAAACATGTATGTCTCGTTTGCGTTTTGTTTTCATTCAAGCGACGTCGAGATGTCATTTTGTTTTAATGCAAAGTAGGAATATATTAAGAATGCGCGAAACGAAAAAGTCGATGAAAAATGGCGAGAAAATAGAAAAAGAGAAAAAAATAACGCGGATTTGACGAGAGAGAGAAAAAAAAATTGAAGAAAAATGAAGTTTAAATGCCGGCGAAGAATAAAAACCACACAAGATGAGAATTGAAAGTGGTGAAAACAGCAACATTAATATTAATTATAATTAATAATAATAATTATAATAAATACAATATTTGTACAATAATCAACGGTGCTATGGTGTATGAATGCCGCAGGCCTGTATCTAAATCGTTTCATCCATCCTCTTTTTTTTTTGGTTCAACACGTTTTCATTTTCCTTTTTGTTTACTATGCACAAATTCTTTATTCTTTGATACTTTAGACTAGTTTCACATGGTTTTGTTTTCATTTTCGTTTTTTTTCTTCTTATTTTTTTTTTAAATTTACATAATTCGATTAAAGCGCTTTTAGCAAACATTATCAGTTAAGTTGAGACTTTTCATTTTTTTCAAACACGAAGTGCAAACGTCGAAGTAGCTCTTTTTCTCGAACGAAAAAGCGTGTAAAAAATAATAATCACTAATTCTTGTATTCTCTTCTCCTTTTTTGTTTTTATTCGCAAGCGTCCGTTTATTTTACCTCCTGTCTCTTTTTTTGTTATTCGTTATCGACAAAAGCAGCGTGAAAAATTTCGTTTATTTTTTGTTTCTTTTTGGTTTTTATAATCGACATCGCCGGGGTTACAGCTTGGTGTTGTCGGCGAAGCGAAAGAGATCAATCCTTTCGTTAATTCACTATTTTCGTTGTAAGCTCGTTCCGAGTCGAATAACAGGTATCCGACAGCACTGAGGCAATGTTTCAGCGTCCATCATCGTGAGGGTAGTACTTTGTCACGTCAGAGAGCCGCCGTGGACCCGCATGTGCCTGTTGAGATTTCCGCTCTGGCTGAATCTTAGCAAGCAGAGCTTGCACTGGTATGGCTTTTCGCCCGAGTGGATTCGCAAGTGTTTCGTCAGTGTCGAACTGTCCGAGAATGCTTTCTTGCAGAATCGACACCTGTGGAAAATACATTAGAATATCTTGAATTTTTCTTTTATTGCCACTTGTGCTGATAGTGAATAATTATTTTTGACTATGTCCTTTTTATTTTTATTTCGCAATACGAATATTGAGTTTTTGAAGCATCTTTATTTTAAATTATTTTTCTAATTTGAAATAATTGTTCGAGTAATAAATTTTTTTCTTATAACTGTTGTATTTAGTTATCATAATCATTGTTTTTATTTGTTATTATTGACATTTGCTGCCTGATATTTTGATATTTTTTAAATCTAATCTATGATAATTTTATAATTAATTTTTCTAATAAAAAATTCATAATTACGTTATTTAAAACTATTATTTTCTAATATTGAAATCGAAGCCTGTACTAAAAGGCGATACTTCTGGATTTTGAAATAATTTCCGGACTTCTGGAGCATTTAATAGGTACTATTAGTTAATTATTGTTGCTTCTTATATCATAACTAAGATATTAATATTGACTTACTACTTGTCTTATCACTTTAACTAACTAAAATGATAATATTTTGTTTCAAATATTTTAACGGCTATTATGCATCAGTAAACATGTAATCGAGCCATTGTTTTCACATTTTGAAATAATTTAATGCAAATTTAAAACATATTTCGAATAGCATGCATAAACACTACGATGTTGATTTTATTATGCCTCTAAATATTACTAGAGTATTAGACTTTATAAAGAAGAAAAAAATGTCAAAATAATTAACTAAGGGTTGAAAGAGTTAAGCATTGATATTACAAGCTACAAATTTCAATGGCTATAACAAGGTATTAGGTTTTCATACTAGACTTGAAAAAAAGAAACGCGTCGAAGGCAAAAAAGGATTAAAAAAAGTGAGAGATGAGCGTCTCTTGATTTATATACCTGTAGGGTCGTTCGCCGGAATGCGTTCTCATGTGTGTCGTGACGGAGCTGCTCTGGGAGAATCTTCTGTCGCAGACCGGACATCGGAAAGGCTTTTCTCCCGAGTGCGTTCTCGCGTGCGCCGTCAAATTTGCCGCCTGACTGAACGCCTTCGAGCAGGCGTGGCACCTGTATTCCCAGAAAACCACGTATATATGTGGGGTTAAAAAAAAATGCGTTAGTCATGTCTTTTCTATTCGATTCAGTATACAAACAAAAGCAAAATGTATATTTTTTTTCTTTTCGCATGCATGTGTAAAGGCTGATATGCTACAGTTTTCAAAAGTTAAGATTGATTTATTTTCGTTTTATATATATATTTATAGAGCTTATTTGATTGTCTATGAGACAAACTTTATTTAACTACTCTTATTTTATTTTATTTATACCACTCTAACCTAAAAATCGCAATTTTGACATGATTTTTATTAGGCTGATTAAGATGTTTTTTAGCGGATGTGACTTTTCTCAAACATAAAACATCTTAATAATTAAGATGATTTTTATAAAATACTACAAGATATTTAATTGAAAGAAATGTATTATGCCCAGTGCTACTTAGATTACGCATCTGCATATGATATTTTTTTCACTTTCATTTTACTGTATCTTTTAATTTGTTTTTGTAATCTTTTGATTAAATCTCCATGAAAGGAGGCCTTATTTTATTTCAGAATTTATGAAAATTCCTGAATTATTGAAATTTATTCCTGGAAAAAAATAAAATAAGAGTCGTATCACTTTTTTTTCTACCAAGTCCATTACATCTTATATAATCGCACAATTACTTTGCAGCGTGTTATTCCTAAAAAAAAGGATGTCAACGACATATGCATTTTGTCCCAAAAATTTAGCCCTACAAATCCTGGTAAATTAACATGGGTAATATATCTATAGACATGGAAAATTAGTAGAAGAGTTCCGAGTTCAGTCGGACATATCCAAGTCTATAGATATACAACCCATGTTAATTTTCAATTCTTAATAACATAGCATAGACACAAAACTTAACAACGAGCAAAATGAAAACTACCGATTTTGTAAAACTCATCCTAATTTACTCAGCTTTGTTTCAAAAACCGTACAATCAGCATTTTTCGTATATTTCACATTTACAAAAAGTCACAGGCGCAATAAAACAAAAACAAAAACAAAAAACAAAAGTCTGATGTCTGTAACCGGACCTAAACGGCTTCTCCCCCGAGTGCGTCCTAAGATGCGTCTTGAGGGTGCTCGGCCTGGCATAAGTCTTTCCGCATATCCTGCAGAGATTCGGCCTCGCCTGATCGTCCTGAGGCCCCAACTGTCCCTGTACCTGTCCAGGGACCAAACCACCCGGACCAACTCCCAATACCGTAGCACCTCCGCACAAGCCATGTTGATCGCCCGGCTGTTGCTGTTGCTGCTGCGATTGTTGCTGCTGCTGCTGCTGCTGCTGCTGTTGGGGCTGTTGGGTGTGAGGGTTGGTCTGGTGCTGCTGATGCTGGTGTTGCGGCTGGTGGTGGTGGTGGTGGTGGTGGTGGGGCTGGGGATGAGCGGAGGTGGCGGCCGCCGCTGCCGCTGCCGCAGCAGCAGCGAGGCTATTGGCCGCCGCCTGGTTCACCCTCTGCTGCTGATCGACTCCCCCGTACTGGGGGGCGGGACTCAGCAGTGGCTCCACGCCCCAAGCGCCCGTGTAGTTCTGGTCGTAGCTGCAAGGGTTGAGATGTATCATGGGACCGAGACACACCATTTGCACGGGATTCGGAATTTTGTTATCCGAGACGAGGTGGAAAGGGTGTGTATTGGTATTTTTGTGTTTTTTTTTCTTTTTTGGTGATTCGTGTTGGCTTTTTGATTCTCATGGAACTTAGTTGCGCGTTGGGAAGGGAGGAGATGCCAAAACTTGAAATACGATTTTCTCCTTTTTTGATGAATTTAATGATTTATTAAATGGAGATTGAGCAAATCAATCAAATTTTATTTTATTTGCAATTCTAACTGTATAAAAAAGTACTTTTATGTTTCCTCATGAATATATACAGGAAAGTGAATTTTCAGAAAATTAAGGATAAATGTACGCTCTGTTTCTTTAGAATCTCTAAATATGTATCTTTTTTATTTTTATAATGTGTACTTTTTACCGCTACAAAATTTTCTTTGCTTATACATATGTACAAAATTACCCTTAACCGAAGCACGAATGACTAACATTACTGATTTTTAAAAGTATGCAATTAATTGTAACTTTTTACATTATTAAAATAAAACTATACTTTTCCGATCGTACTTGCGCTGCACTATATTGTTTTAACGTGAGAAGTTTTAAAATTATTGTTATTTATAATAAAGAATATTATGATTGAGTCTTTTCACAAAAAAATGTGTGTAAAGGTTTAACCAAGATTGATTACAGATTTTTAATAATATTTTTTAAGATGTTAACTATTCTTATTCATTCATATGGTATGCAGTTTACGTGGAATGTAACCCAACCGATGTAAATAAACAGAGTTAGAATCGTATGGCAGTGGGTGATTATTATTTGAGTCGGAATCACTAACAAAAGCTTTCGTAATAATAATTACATTTGTTTATTTATTTAAATGCCTAATAAATGTGCTTAAACCTTATAAGATCATGCTAGCATTAATATGTCTTTCAAGCTGTCCGACCAATTTCAGAGCTTACTACTGATTTTATAATTTATCAAATAAAGCTTTTTTATTGATATTTTGAAAAGAAATTGATATAGCGTTCTTCTTTCTTGTAAAAGAAGCTCGCTAACGACAGAGAAAAAAAATGAAATTTCTTAGAATCTGTAGAAGCATATTTCGAGATAATTGTTGTATTTCTTTTATCGGTTCCGTGCAGTGTATTCACGTCGGATAATAAAATTTCGTAATCCCTGATTAATTTTAATTATTCATTATAATAGTAAATCACAATAGTAAATAGATAAATATCAGTAAACAACGCGCAAAACTACTACAAACATTAAGAATTTATGTAAACTTGAAAATTCCCATACGAATTTGTCTGTATACAAGTGGGGAATCATTTTGAAAATAATTGTTTACACTTTTATCACTACTAATTGGCGCGTGAAATCTTGATTTTTCCACTTATTTCAGTAGACTTCGCCCTTATTCTTTTCAATCATCCCCACACTTCTCCAGGTTAATTTATTTTTTCATCATTCATATTTTGACGAAGTTCTAAGCAAAATACATCGGTTTTGTACATTCCCGGCGTTTCTCTGCTTACCTAAGACTTCATTGGCATCCTCCCCCTTTCAATTCAAATCTATATAATCGTTATATGTTTTGAGTTTGATATTCCGGGCATCAAACATGTTGCCCTTACTTAATTAAAACGTTGAACAAATTGTGAATATCTTGTTCAGCAAATTGTTTAATCAATGCAATTTAATTAGTTTCACAAGTTAATTTGATGTTGAAATATTCCATTGAATATGCGGTCATATCGTGTTAGCACCAAGCCATCAGTTTTTTTTCTCGTGTGTAGGTAACTACTCAAAGGTTTGCGAGAAAAACAATTAATAGTACAGTTCAATTCGTGTAAAACTCGTTCGGCGTATCAATCAATACTCGCTGTATAAAGCACGCATGCAGTTTAATAGAATTTAAGCTAAAAAGAAAACGCACGTTCATCCCTTATCTGGCTTACATTCGGTGGAAAATGTGTACTCGAGGGACGTGTGATAAAAGCTCAAACTACTCGAGACACATATTGAGCTTACCTCGGGTGCATATTCATGTTCATGGTCATGTTCATCGAGACATTGACGGACATAGCGGGTCCCTGAGCGTAATGCGACGTCGCGCCGCTCGGTCCGAGATTCTGTCCGTAATCCTGGGCCGAGTAGCCGTGGGTTGGTACACCGGTGGTAGAGTAGTAGCCGCCGGTTGGACTTGCCGGATGGACCACCGCGTGTTTTAGACTCAGCAGAACGTCGGCCATGCCCTCGCCGTTTATGTTGCCAGGACGGGGCATACAGTCGCCACGCGTACAGCCCCAACTGTACCGGATATTTTTATTATACCATGTGTCAATTTGCATCAGTGGGATTTGCCCTTCTGGGAATTTGGGAATTGAAGAGAGAAGATTCTGGGTTAAGTATGGAGTCTGGCTCAAGTCTGGATAAATAAGTATTATATTGTATTATTGGATTTCATATCGGTTAGTCTAGTTTTTGAGGTTATTATTTTGTTTGGATGAAAATTAGCTATTATTTCATCTGTTTTTCTAATTCGTTGTGAATCTTGCTAAACTTGACTTCAGTGTCTTTGGTAGACATCAAATTATCTAGGTTACTGTAGCCAGATTTAAGCCAGACTTCTGTTAGATTATTTTTCTTACACAGGTTGGCTTAAAAGATGGAAAGCTCGGTTAAGGTTGATGGAATAGTGGAAACGATCAGGCTTTATCTCCGTAAGCTCGTAGATAGATATAATTTATGAAAATTCGCTTAAATTTACTGATTATAATATTAAAATCGTGACTTGTTCTAGTTCAAACATTTATTTTTTATGGTTATCGTTAAGTTATAAAGTTTAAATATTAGCTGCCGTTCATAATCGTTAAACTTTATATCCATTTTCGGTTTGATTATTTATAAAGTATATTTAGTACGCGGAGCGAAACATTCTTACGATATTTCGAATATTAAATTACGCAATGTTGCATTTTTATAATTTTATATAGTACAATTTTATACAGTATATTTTTAATTTAAATTAAATTTATTGATGAAAAGGATCGTATCTGATGTGAGATGCGAAAGAAGCCGTGCAACAATACCAACTGTACCATTAAGTATAGTAACTTGTTTAGTGGTGATTCGAATCGTGCTTAGGAGTAACATGAACGTCAAATGTGTAAAATCAATTGAAATGGCATTATATGTGAAATACAAAGTAATGATCGACATTCAAATATTATTTATTACAAGAATGAAATGTTGTAGAACTAATAATCAAATAAAAGATAAGTTATTTGTCTATATAAATTTAAGTTTCAGATTTCATTTCTTATATAATGCTATGAAAAATTATTTAAATTTGTTTATAGTAGAATTTTTACATTTTTATAATAAAATTTACTACAAAATATAGCATACACGTCAATTTAGTGTATTAAATATTCTTATATACTTTAAGTAAGAAAATTAAGTAAGAAAACTGTCTTAGTACGATCGTGAAAATGACTAACTTCTGGTCTAATCGCTTTTCCACCAGGGTAATGTAAATTTGAAAAACTTTCTGAAAACTAGCGATATCTAAATATTTTTTATTATAGTGAAATGACAATTTTTATGGAAAATATAGTTGGTTTTGCAAAAATCGCCAAATTATGAGGCTATCCCAAATTTACCTACGCAACGTAGCAATTTTTATAGCAAGTACCTTAAATATTGCAAAAACGGTTTTCTTCGTGTGATTGAGTCTACTTTCTGTTTGAGGAGATGATTAATAGGAGATTTATCTTGAATTAAATTTCATTATTTTCGAGAGAACTAAAATATTGAAATTTTTCTCATTTTAAGAAATAAGTGTTGGGTCTGACACATATAGTAAATACTAATTCATGAAAAATCAATTGTCGTAGAGGAATTGATTAAAATTTGGTGTCCTTGCGATATCTTTCTACGCTAAATTTTTCTAACTATTAGAATAGAAGCCAGTATTAGGTATTTTATTCTTAAATGTAAACATATTTTAAAATAATTTTTTCTTAACTCAAAAAGAAATTTAATTACTTAAAAGTTAATTACTATTTTGATTTGATAGCTATGGAATTTTTTATGTTCTCAATATTTATGAATCCAGAAAAAGTTTTTAGCAAGCGAATTCTCTTGCTTTTTCTAAATGTACTGTTATCGTAAGAATATTGAATGTTTCATATATATGACAAGATAAATCAATTAACTAAACTATTTCATTTATTTGAATTAACAATAATTATTAAACTGATTAATCAATTGATTTCTTTATTAAGTATTCTTCCTTTGAATTCTCAATCAAATTTTATTGTGAATAATAATCTCGAAAACAGCACATTTTATATTATTCAATTAAAACGGTACAATTTATAAAGAAAATTAATTTTATTCAGTTAAAGTATAGCTCATTCAATTATTTTTGAACACTTGATATTAGATTTAAATGCATTTGCGATGATCAGCAAACGTGTCAAGTGTATTTGAGGAAATTGAATCCTTATATTCATCAGACGGGCTTTCACAATTTCACTGCGAAGTCCCATCAATGAGTAAGCTTAACCATTTGAAAAATCGGAAAAAATAAGCATAATTCCAATTTTATCGACGGATTATTTAAGGGTAAGAGGTACTGAAATTCTTCTAAATTACAATTCTCATTAATTTGAATTTTATATTTATATTGAAAGTTTGAACAATTGTAGTATTTATACTATGACAAAGATAACGTCTTCTTTTAAAATAAATTATGATGATCAATTATAGTAATTCTTACTTAATTTTGCAGAAAAATGAAAACTGACGAAAAGAATTAAAATTTGTACAGTGAGTATCATGTGCAAACAGTCATTCGCAGTGGTATGATTTAACAAAAAAAAAAAATATTTGGTTACAAACTGAAATGTGTATTGCTGAAACCATAAAAATTGTTGTATCTTAATTGAATTTTTACTTTTACAACCAAAAATAACCTTGGTGGACATTCCAGCATTTTTAATGGACAGAAAACTAATTTAAAATTCGGATTTGTGCTAGAACTTTAGTGTACTAAAAATGGGTAAAAACAGACTAATTTTGAGGTAAATGTATGACATAAATTAAGATTTCTGCGAGTAAACTAGAAGATGAACAGTATCTGAAGAGAAAATATAATATGCATTTACTTTTTCGAACTTTTATTATTATTATATCGATCACTAATTTTATACATAAAATATAGACATTATTACTTGACCATTTTTAATATTAGTAAAAGGTTGGAAAAAACGTTTCAATTAAGTAAGAAAACTGTCTATAAAAGGTAGCTAGTTCCTATAACTAGTAAGATCGTGAAAATGGTTAACTTGCAGTCTAATCGGTTTTCCACCAGAGTAATGTAAAATTTAAAAAACTCTGTAATCTAGTTATGATTAATGTTTTAGTATTTCATTCAATACATAATTACATATACTAGTTATCACGTGAAAATAAAATTGTAATTTAAAATGTAATTGTTTTATTTTGGGATTGCGTCGTATTAATGTGGCATACACGATTGTTTAATTGAATTTTTATTAACGAAGTAACGTAGTACCGCAGCTAATTAGAATTTGATTGTAGAATGATATGATTTATATCTAGTTTCAAAATGTATTTAAGTTTTGCTTATGGTTGTATTGAAGAAATTGCCATTAATGGCGTTGATTTTCTGTGATGCTGCGCTCGGTCTCTGATTACAATCAAACAGGCGCGGTAGCAAGTTACACGTTCATTAAAAGTCCGATCTATATCGCGACACTTAAAACGAAGTGGTTATAAAAACGAAGTTAAAAGTATTCTAATTCATCATTTGGCAAAGTCGGTCTCTACCGTTTATCAGCGATAAAGCATTCCATGAATGAACTAGAAAGAAGCCTTGGCAATATCTCCTCGTATCCGCGAAGAATCCCCGCAAAATCCCGACCATAAGGGAAGAGCGATAGAATGCATATATAAAGCGACAACAGAAGTGCGTCGGGATAAAATATCATGCAGTCGGTGCGATTAGGTCTGAGTCCTCACTTGTAAGTGCCGGAACAGGGGCTGAACAGTCCGGGCGGCAGTGGATCGAGATCAAGCGGCGGCAGCGGGAAACCGGCCATATCGTCCACCCAGAAGCTCGTCCCGAATTCCCCAACGAGTTGACTCTGGCCGGCCCCGTTGCCCTGCAACTGCTGAATCTGTTGGATCTGTTGCTGCTGCTGCTGCTGCTGTTGTTGTTGACTGCTTCCCTCCTCGGCGCCGAGCTCCTCTTGCGTCGGACTCTGCAGATCCTGCAGTCGTAGACTGGCTTGCAGACCGGCTAAACTGCTCTCGGCATGGTGATGGTGGTGGTGATGGTGATGGTGGTGATGGTGAGGCAGGTGATCCTCGGATTCGGGATCGGCCTCGTCCTCGCCGCCCAACGAACCCGAGCACAGGCCCGACGGTATGCTCGCCTCGATGCTACCCACCGAGCCTAAACAGCACATTTTGCCTATTGGTTTGGCGATTCTCTCCTGACTATTTGCATACAGTGCTGTGACCGTGTGAAATTTCATTTGGGCCGACTATTTCGCGCGGGATGTTGGGAACGATTTTGGGAAGTTATGTACGGAAGAATTAGAAGAAAGAAGCTTATAGATTCAAGCTTTGGATGAAAGGGTTTGAAAGTTTCAGTAAGTAATTTTACTTTATCACGAATATAGTATGTGAACGAGTAGAGTCATCGTACATCAAGGAGTCAATTAGTACAATTTTGACACAGTCTTGGTTCTTAGGTGAAAATTGATGTTATTCTGAATAAGCTGACCGTTACTCAAAGTCGTTTCGTTACAGAAGAACGTAGAAGCCTCTGACAGCGTCAGTGTTCAAGTGTCAGAGAAAAGAGTTGAAAGATAACTTCGAGAATCTTAC
The DNA here is from genome assembly GCA_900490025.1 of Megastigmus dorsalis. Taxonomy (NCBI): domain Eukaryota; kingdom Metazoa; phylum Arthropoda; class Insecta; order Hymenoptera; family Megastigmidae; genus Megastigmus; species Megastigmus dorsalis. The sequence goes on along the minus strand of UELU01143735.1, from coordinate 63,701 downwards.
CTCGCGATAAATTTTAGGCCTACTCAATGCAAAATTGGTCTCTTAACGTTTCTCAAGCTTTTATATTGGATCCACTGACAGCGATCCGACTTTCTAACCGAGAGCCAAATTCTATTCCAAGAAAACCGACATATGTTTCGCAAGAGAAAAAAAAATCTCCACCCCCCCATTAAAGGCAGATCGCTTTGCATACGCGTATAGATAAGGAAAGGGGTACGTCTTTACTCACCAGCGCCGAGAGTGTAGGGCGACTCGGAGTTGTTGGCTGAATGATGGCTCTGGAGAAACTCCATCTCGACGAAATTGTGATCGTCAGCCTCCCTTAGGAACATCCCCTCAGCCGTCGAGAGCTTTTCAGCTGCGCGAGCGCAACCGGCTAAAAACTCTCTCTCACTCTCCGTCCCTCTCTCTCTCTCTCACTCCACACACCCTCGCACAACGTTCACCTCTTTATCTCGCTCTGTATATGTATACGTCCTTACATATATCTCGCTCTCTCTATCTATCTCAGTCACTCTCTGGTTATACACACAGACAGAGCAAGAGAGCGTAGTTATAGCGGACCTATCGGGATGCTTCGGTCCAGCCCCTCCGGTTGCCTCGGCAACGCTCGAGGCTCCAACAGCGCCGGCAGCATCCACAGCATCGGCCAACACCGCTGCGGAACCATCTCTATCGTCCTCCTCGTCGTCGTCCTACTGCTTGCCTATATACATACACTGCCCGTATGTATAATACAACTGCGCGCTTCTGTTGCTGCTGCTGCTGGCTTTTTACGCGAAAAGCTCCGAAAAATCACTGGTGCAGCTCCGCTATATATACATAACCCGACGTGAGCTTTTCATGAATGAGCACAGAGAGAGAGAGAGAGAGAGAGAGAGAGAGAGAGACACACACAGACACAGACACAGATAGAGAGAGAGACACGTGGTTGGTCGCAGCCAAGCAAGTTTTATGGCAGTGCCGCGAAGAAGACCTGCTCTTGCAGCAGCGGCGGTACCAGTGGCAGCTAAGGGCTTCGGCGCGTTTGGCCATTCATAGAATATATATACCCATCATATATATGTACGTATATATGTAAGGGCGTGTAAATCGCGGCGACGTATGTACCGTGTCTCACGTGCGCGGCCTGGAGAACGGACGTGCAGACCGCTATACGCGATCGTCGAGGGACCAACTAAAAACACCTTCTTCGCCGCTAAGAGCCGAGGCCTCTGTCAGTTGCGAGCTCGTATGTATATATACACATATATACATATGTATACATCCATCCCTTGTATACGGCAGAGAGAGAGCGCGTCGGCGGCGGCGGCGGCGGCGGCGGCGGCGGCAGCGGAGGCGGCTACCCCACTCCCTTTCTCGCGGCTCTCTGGCTGCACACACGAGATACGCCTGCTATCGGTGCCTGAGAGGGAGAGGCGTTAACTACGTGTATATATATCCACACATGGAAACGCAGACACACACACACACACACGCGAGCGAGCGAGCAGTGCGAGGGTGGGAGCTTCTTGGTGGCGAGCGCGCGAAAAGCTCCGACGACGACGACGACGACGACGGACCGAGCGAGGTTTGTTGTCTCGTCGCGACAAGAGCCGATGGACTGACTGGAGTCGATGCGATGATACGTCAAGGGCCGCGACTCTCTCTCTCTCTCTCGCTCTCTGTGGAAAAAAGAAAAAAGAAAGAGAGGGAGTGAGAGAGAGAGAGAGAGTGGCGCGTCCTCGAGTGCCGAGAGAAGTCACGGGATACTAATCGCTCAGTCAACGATCGAAAGGAGCCCCCAGATATCGTTCGCCTCTCGAGCCTCTCGCCGTATACATAAGGGATATTATATTTTGCGCCCGGGATATAGCATTACAACACCGTGCCCGGTGGTCCTATGCTCTGCAGCAAGCAACAGCAGCAGCAGCAGCAGCAGCAGCAGCAGCGCCGAGCACCGGCACCGGCACCAGCACCGATATGCGCGCGGAGAGAATCACTCGCTCGTAATGCCTTCCCTTTCGCCGATTATTGACCAGTCAACGGTGAGCCCGCTCGCTTACACACGTCCACCACGGGATGAATGTTCAGTTTAATATAGTATCTATATATATATGTGTGTGTGTGTATATGCAGTATATGACCGAACCTGCTGCTGCTGCTGCTGCTGCATATGCGCGTTTTTCCGATATATGTATATATATACGTATGATGGAGGACTCGGGTGAATACCGAAAAGCCAATCGGCTGGAACTGATGATCGGTAAGGCAATACCTTGTATGCCATGGGCTATGTATATGCGTAGTGTGCGTGTGAGAGAGAGAGAGAGAGAGAGAGAGAGTCTTGCGAGGTGTGCAGTGGGAAGGGAGACCGATGGGACAATTTTTGGACTGTGCGCGCGATGTCGGTTTTTGGTATGCGGATTTTTTTGGGAAATGCTATGCGGTTACTGCAGCGATAACAAGTTGCCGGTTGCGATATAGATAGGCAGTCGTGATTGAACAGTTGTCTTTCTCTCGGTGAATGGATTGATTTCAACGAAGATTTATAATCGGGAATTCTTTTGCGATTGTTATGCTTATATATCTGCATCGAAGATTGACATATTTGTTCGTTATCCCTTGCCATCGTTTTTCACATATATCTTTTTCGACGATTTAACTTGATTCTTATTGATAAAGGAGGAGACCTGATAAGATTGAATTTCACACCTTTGCCTTTTTTGACTTCCAATTTACTAAAATCCCTTTTTTTTCTAATGTTATTGAAGAAAAAAATTTAAAGTGCGTTTTCAGGTTTAATGTTACCATATTATCGAGCTATTAATTATAAATAATGACATATGGAAATCCCTTTGTACGGTCATATTTAATTATAAGTAACATAGGAATAAAAAAACTTCAAATTCTTTATTAAGAAGTTTTCAGATTTCTCAATTCGATATCTCTCCTATAGTAGGGATATTCCACTTTTCGTATAGATATACGGTAAATGGGTAAATATAGGTATAAATAAGATTAACGATTTTCTACTTTTCTTTATTAGATTATAGCGAGCAATCTTCAATTTGCAACTAAGCCATTAACGATGTTTGCGCTGTTTGAAGTTGAAGTTGTTGAAGATTTCCGCCTTATGTACCAAGTCGCTGAAAAATCGATTCTGGTGTACGTATAATGTCAAATGCGCAGTTAAAAGATTGTGCATTTCTTATTGCGTTTCGATTTATTAAATTGTAGCCATCGAGGACAATTGACGATTTTTGATCTTGATATTTAAAAATTTCTCTCAGTTAGCTAGACAAACTTAAGCATGAACATATATCTATAGAAAAATTGCACTTGTATGATCCAATCAAGGTTGCTATACGATCCACAGCTAATCAATGAAATTCCATTTATAACCGCGAAACCATCGCTTAACCATAGCGCCCGATTAATCCACAGCTCAATTTGGTCTCCGCATGGAATTGGACCGATCCAATTCGAATCCTCCTACACCCCTCAGCTCGCTTCCTCATCTCCAGCTAAAAGCATCGCCGTCGCCAACTGCAGCAGCAGCTCCGCGCTCGACGCCTAATCCTCGCGAAACCGTTAACAAACAAACAAAAAAAAAAAGGAAAAAGGAATCATTCTCGTTCCTGCTCATACGCATATAGATTACGCAAGCCTTTGGCTCGCTCTATACCCCAGCCGTCGGAAAAAAAAAGCGCCGTCGCGCGCGACACTTCCTCTTCCTGCGCGGCGATCCTCATATTATATGCATATACGGCGAAGAGTCCTTCCGTTGCGGAACTGCCGTCATCCGTAGCTCGCCGTACGTATAATATACACGGACGGACGGGATCGGTAGTCACCTGGTCGTGTCCACGGGTCATTCGATATCATCCCCTACTCTCTCCTCGATATTCGGTGTCCCGCGTTGCATCCTTTCTCTCTCTCTCTCTCTCTCTGTGCGCGCGCGTGTGTGTGTAGTACACGCGCGATTAGCGGCACCTGTGTTTGCGCACACCTGAAAGATTCGCTCTCTCTCTCTCTCTCTAGGTGCTCTCGCGCGGTCTCTCGTTCACGTTTATACGTAAGCGGACGAGGGATGCTGAGAGATGGATGAGTGATTGGTGCGCGCCGACTGGTGACAGAGATCCTTGTGTACCCGCTCCTGTGGATTGCTCTTTGGATAATCCTCGCCGCAAAGGCCTTATATATACATATACCCGAAATTTAATTAGACGAGAAGAAGAGCCTGAACGGAGATAGAGATCGACTGCGAGTGAGAGAGAGAGAGAGAGAGAGAGAGAGATATCCAAGAACACGTGGTGCGTGTACGTACATACGCGTGTAGAGGACCTATGTTCTCTGTTCTCTGACCGGCTGGCACGCGACCCGCCTGTAATTCAATCGGCTATTTGGACAAAGAGGCTCTCGACTCTTCTCTCTCTCTTCTGCCGTCGCCGCTGCTGCTGCTGCTGCTGCTGCTCGTCGCCCTTAATCTCTCGCTCTTGCTATACCCCGGCGACACTCAACTCCTTTTTCCGCCTGTAATCGTTTTTCGCCCGCGACCATATACTCGCTGCCGCGTGTGTTTGCTTAGCTGCACCAGCTCGGAAAGAGGAGAGAGAGAGAGAGAGAGAGAGAGAGAGAGAGAGAGCCGCCGCGCGACCTACACTCGTCTTCTTCAATTCTTGCCTCCTTGCGATGCAGCTTTGCTTCTTCCGCCGCCGCCGCCGCCGCCGCCGCCGCCGCTGCACCGCTACGACCGTCGCTCTCCGTGTACGCACGTGCATGTTATTTCGCGCGCGACCGAGGGAGGCGTACAACCCTCAAGATGGCCGCTGCTGCCGCTGCCTGAGTATACATATATATATACGCGAGTGAGTGAGAGCGAGAGAGGAGAGAGAGCGCGGGCGTATCGACGTTTGGCTTTTGGAGGGTTTCTCGGAGGTAAGCTCATCGGGAATTGCGGGTCTTCCCTCCCCGAGTGCGTTGTGTAGTCGTAGTATAGTTCACTCTCTCTCACTCTCTCTCTCTCTGTCTCTCTTTCTCTTTGCACTCTCTTGCTCCCTTACGCTCTCTTGTTGTCCGCGCGGCCGTTTCAATCGCTCTCTCCTTATTGCGCGCGCCCCCGTATATACGTATATATATATGTATAGCTCTCTGTGTAGCCCGCGCCGCACCGCTCTTTTTTCGCCGCTGCCGCTGCCTCTGCCGCCGCTCGTGCTTTCCGCTCTTCAAAACAAAGAGACGACTGTAATTAAATTTTTCCTATCGTCTACCGTTAATGTGACTATATATCGCGGGACGAGCCGCGTTTCGAGATGGTTTTTCCTTCTTTTTTTCCTTACCGAGAGAATGAGGGAGAGAGAGCGCGGAATTATCGATGGGGTGGGCTTTGAATGCGTCTGCTTTTTGGGGGTTGTATGTATGATTGAGGCTGCGGCATTGCTTTTTGATTTTGCCGAGGGTTATTCGGGTTTGTTACTTAATTTATAGACTTTGCGCAGTAATTCTGCGTACATTCTGATGCAGAACAGTAAATAATGTGTTAAAATCTATTTTAAAAAGTTTGTTTCAATCAATGACGCTATCAGATATCAAATATCAGATTGTTAAAGTAACTTAATATCTCATCAAATAAATAACTTTCGTCTTGATTTAACAAAAGATTTTAGCATCCGCACGTAATGACTGAATTTGTTTCTGTGTACGTATAGTTGTAGGTAATTTTTAATTTATTACTTTGTCGTATGTTTTCGCTATGGAGAATTTCTTTAGGGAAACAAATTATCCATTGTTATGCTTCAAACTAAAAAATGAGACCGAGCACAATTAAGGATTATATACCCGTATATGTTTGTCAACGCAGGACAAGTCCGAGCGATATCATATTTTCATCCATATTCCATATTACAATTTACAGCGACATTAATTGTTACACAAAATTCGAGCACGATCGGGAATCGTCAAATTTTATTTGGATTTTCAATTATTTTCTGTACATCGAGGTAAAAAGATAATAACAATAATGTATATGGCAAGTATTAAATAACAATCGCCAAAAGAAGGACGTGCATCGAAATAACAGTGTATCAACTTTTTTATTTTTTACGATTTTATTGTTGTACAAATATAATATTTATCGGAACGTTAACGTACACTGGCCAGTGCTCGATATACATTTAGTTAAATGAAAACCATCTGTTTCAACATTTCGTATGGCAACACGATCCATTTCAGTTTCGGATTTCAGGCAAAATCTTTTTTTAAGTATAGAAACCATTCATGTACGAGCTAAACATATCTATCCAATAAACTGGAATAAATACAATTTCGCAAAATTTTCTATAACTTGCTTTTTGTTTATAATAACAATTTTACATGCAATTTTGATTATTCGTGCACGTATACTTTTAATGAATATCCATTACTAATTTAATAACTAAAACACTTTTTTCATCTTAGATAGCGTGTATAAATAGCCTAGGGTGTATATAAAAAAAGGTATTTTATTTGAGGAATGCGAGGTACACCGTTCGAGGAATGGCTTCATCGAAACTCACAATTATATGGCTAACATTAGATATATCGCGTGTGCACTCGCCACATAAATCAATCCTCTTAAAATTCAATCTATTACGAAACGCGGCACGGAAACATTTTTATAAAGTTCTAATTGCATTATGGTTTTAACATCTTCAATTTATCGCAATAAACAATTCATGCTGAAATGTAGTCACGCACACCCGATTCATATATATAGGAAAACTTGAGATTTTTTTATAAATATTTCCCTGCTCGATATCCAAATAATTTTTTATACTATAAAAATAACAAATATTGTATTCCAATTAAATTATACGTATTGTTAACTTGAAAAATAACCCGATATTATCTCTTGTGAGTAAAAGAAGTAGAGTTAAATTTGTGGAGTATCAAAAATAAATGCAACATCAATTATTAATATTAAAACATGATTTACGGGGAGTCGGCCGATTATATAATAACCGACATTTCCCTTTTCGGACTTTTCTCGTTCAATTATCAATATTTTAATATTTTGCCAGCTGAGCCCAATTCTGTGGACTGTAATTGGGTTTATATTAACTCGAAAAATGTTGAAATATTGAAAATTGAACAAAAAAAAAGGATGAATCGGTAATTGTTAGTAACTATGCTCCAGCAACTTCCTCTTAAATAGTTTTTAATCCTAGGTCCTTTTCATTATTGGAATTGTCACAAAAAATTATTATACCCAATATGAGTTTCGCAAATATACTGCTATTGTTCTTTATGATTATCGAATGAAGAGAAAAGTATAATTGAACACATGTAAGCTTAACTTATTTTTAATTGTTGGTGTAATAAAATTATAGCTTAATATTTTAACAATAACACTCATTTATTTATCAAATAAGAACGATTAATTATTTTACTATGAGTACCATTATAATTATAGAAATACATATAGCATATCTCACATTTTTCGCAAACAACTGTAGTTGCTTGATAATTAAAAATCTTAATCTAAATATTCTTATTATAACATTAATTAAAGCCTGTTAATTATTAATTTATCTATTGTAAACGACAAAAACACGAGATTATTAGAATTTTTTTTTATACTATGTTCATGTAAAGAAGGAGCAGGTTTTAGGAGTTTATTGTATAAATTTCCTCGTTATGTATTTAGATATTTAGTACGAAAAATATGTTGACTTTTGATTATGAGGCTTTTTCTGGTTCGAGGTGACGAAAATTAACAAAAGTAAGAGCATAACCATAAAAAAACAACGTTCCCTGACAATCTAATTAATTTTATCATACATAGTTGTAAACTAAACAGCTATGCTGTAGCTTTTTCCTTTTATTGTATCCTACTTCATACCTGCTGGATGTTTCGAGAAACTGTTAAGAAATCTAAGTTGAATCTAGTCGAAAAAAAATCGATCTTTAGTTGAAGGGATGTCGTTTACCGACACTGCAGTTTTTTTGACTTTATCAAGTGAATTTTAGAGAAAATGTAAATATTTAAGACCAGAGTTATTTAGAACCAGAGTTAAATATTTATAATAAACATGTGGTCATCAGTTCAGTGAGAAAGATGAAAAACTGCAATTGTCGGTAACTACATATTTCAGATAAGTATTAGTACTCCCGATTCCAAATTCAGATTATGTGATTATTTTTTTACACGACAAAAACAATTTATAATAAAAACTTTTATTTTATTTTTAGTTTAGAGTATTAAATTTTTTATTTAAAAATAAATATACAGTTTGTAATAAAAGAGTGCCTATCAACGCTTCCAGAAACAGTGTATTAATAAAAGAGAGCAATAAATTATATTCTCTCATAATAAATTATAAATTTATAAGTGTCTAGCAAAAACTTTAAAAAGAAGACTTCTACAATATAAAAAAGAATAGGAAAAGTAAACTCTTATTTTCAGCATTACAAATATAATGAGTACCTATTATCTCATGTAAATTCAATGAAAGATTTCTTAAATTTATTAGTTATTATTTATGAATATAGTTTTTAGTTTTATATAAAAGTAATTGAATATAAACGTACAAAAATAAAAATTTAAACTTGCTTTCGTCTTTAAAATATAATAAAAGTAACATGTAGTTTACTAATGTCATTCGAGAATAGGTATTGATGAGCAGGATATCTAAGTGTAAAATATATAAAACGATCAATTTTTCTGTTTCTAATTTTTATTGTTATTATTTTAATTTTTTTTTTTTAAACTAAAATATTCTATTATTTGATACAATTTGAAGATCATATACATATTTTGGATACCATAATTTATAAGAATTTAAATAAACTGTTGGAAACTAACAGGCTGCAAATGGAGAAATATATTATTTTTTTTAATTCTTGCATGTACATATGCATATAAGGAACGATACATACATAAAAATACATAATTATATAATAATAAATGTGCATGGTTCCACGAATTATGTGTATCCTCTTTAAAAATGTCTAATATCTATATGTTATATAATATATATACTATATATGTAGACGGACCGCAATTTTTTTTAAAATAAGGAACCGATACTTATAATGCTTTTTTAATTGTGTAGGTCACATACTTATAATTTGTAGCAGAGTCTTCTGAAAAAATAAGCATACAACTGTATTGTTTTGACAAACTTTTGTTTATTAAATAAAACACAGAAATTGAAAAAAAAATAGATTTAACGAACAGGCGCCTTTTTGCAGATTACAGAGATAAATATTGAATATTTTGAAAATTTTACATAGTATTATCTGTAAGTTTATCAGATAAAGAATTCACTCCCAAAAAATTGCAACACCTTACACGCGTTTTATGTACATGTTACATATTGTCTTTGTATGTTAACTATTACTTCTCCAAAGAAAAAGTTGAAATCTAAAAATATCTCTTATTGTTATACAACAGAAAATAGTATAAAGCTTTTTGTTTATAGAAAATATACCATAAATAAAGGTTTCACGCAAATGTTGTTCATATATAAAATGATAAAAAATTGCAAGAGAAAATATATATACATATACATGAATGGGAAACCTTTAAATATTTGAATCCATTATTATTATTTAAGGTTTACATTTACTTGAATAATAATATATAATATATAATAATAAAAAAATAAGAGTCTTGACAAAATATTCGAATAAAATACCTTTAAGAAATTATGAAAAAATATTTATCAAACGAACCTTCAGCATTATCATATTGAGTGCATATTTGTAAAAATTCAGAAAAATAGAAAGATTTTTATTGTGAGATTGGCATTACTGTAGCTACCAGATTTGTTTAACTTTTATATTTTAACAACTATACTTATATATTTCAGTACTTATATTATATTTCATCGATCACTATTCAAAATACGTAACTTTTATTTTTAATATCATGATAAAATTTATTTTTTTAATTGTATAATCATTGATTATTTATTTGCGTATTTATTATTATTAATCTTTTAATAAATGGAAGAAATATTTTAAAAGGAACTTTTTTCATAGAAATTTCATATTTCTTAACAATGATCTAATCATTATGAAGCTTTAAAAAATTATAAAATTATTATTTTACTGTACAAAGAATTCAATTTACAATTTACTTATTAATCTTTAAGAATTCAAGCATTTGTACGGATTAAATCCGTTTGCGTCATTTTGTTAACTCTTTAGTTCCAAAATTTCTGAAGACTCATTCAATTATTATTACATCATCAGTATGTCTTAAGAAATTTGAAAGACTAATATAATTGGCGTGCTCTTTATAAAAAATACAGCAATCAATTTCATATTTTGTACAATATAATAACTCTACGACGAAAAAGTATTTATATACATTTGCATACAACGAACGATGAATCGTACGAGCTTGCGTAGGACTCGTGTCGTTGAATCATAGGACCCTCAGCTTATACCGATGTGTGTTTCTTCATTGAGCATATCTTGAACCTTCTGGAATTAATATATAGAATTTTTTAAATCGTACTTGTTATTTAATTTAAACTACTCTAACAATTTTACTTTTTTAAATTTATTTTTGATTTCTGAAAAGATACAAACCTGCAGTCGTTGATAGTCGGCTTTTGTCTTTTCCGTCTGTGTATTGCTTTGTGCTAGAGCAGCTTCCGCGTCAAGGGGTCCCATGGTCCAGCTACCTTCACCGTCAAAGCGAAGAATTAATCGATGGTACTTAGCTAATGAAGATACTCGATGAGTAATCGTTAAGAGTGTGATTCCCTTTTTTTTAGCAGTCTCATACATTGCACCTTCAGCTTCAAGACTCACAGCACTCGAGCACTCGTCTAAAAGCGCATACTGTGGAGCATGATAAAATAATCTCGTCATAGCCAAACGCTGTTTCTCTCCTCCTGATAAAGTAGAGTCCCAATCGCCAACGGCATCAAGGCCATCAGCTTCCCTCTCTACAAGTCCACGAAGATCAACTAGATCTAGTAACTCAAGCAGTTCTGCGTCCGAACACTCGTCTTTTTTGCATTCTGCTGGATAAGTAATTTGATCTCGAAGACATCCAACTGTCATGTATGGTTTTTGGGGAATATAAAATAAAGATGGCCTGCCAGTTTTTGTAGAATACGATTCACCAGGTCTAGTTAAAATACCGCCGTATGCTGGCCACAGGCCGGAAATTATTCTAAACAGTGAGCTCTTTCCACAACCATTTGGACCAGTGATAATTAAATGATCACCAGGTCTAATCTGTTAAGAAAATAATTGGTTATTAAAAATAAAAAAATACTGAATAATTAATTCAACTTTAGCAAATAAAAACATACTTCAAGTGTCAATCTAGAAACTATAACTTCGCAATTTGGCGTGACAATTGGCACATCGATTAAGCTTATGCTACCGTCATCACTTTCTCTCACGATTCCTAAAAGAATGACAGCAAATTTTAATAGAATTCTATTTTGCATACAGATAATAATTGATTATGCTTTTATGCATACCTTTAATTACTGGTATTCCATCTCGGAATTCAACAAGATTTTGATCTTGACAGACTGTAGTACCATTAGGCGTTCGTGTTTGGCAAGTTGTAACAATATTTCTTCGATATTTGCACAGAGCAGTATCTTTAAAGACATCCAACATCTCACTTACTCTAGCAGCATAACCAGCAAGGGCAACCAATTCCTGCAATGAAGCAAAATGTAGTTAAAAATGTTTAGGTGTTAAAAATTAATAAGTATAACAGTGTTAAGTACCTTGTAAGAAGACATAAGTCTTTCTACTGCATCTGCACCGGAACTCAAGAGATTTTTGGATGTTGTCAAATATCTTGTACGCTCACTCACTCCACCTATAAATAGTATATTTTTTTTAATTCTTCTTACATATATGTGTGATAGAATACATTTTTAAATTAAAATAAAAATCAATAAATAAATTTAAAAATAAAATTTTGTGTAAAATTGGTTCTAGCACGATAACTGAACATTACGTACTATCTCCATCAGTATCCTGAGTAGATTGCAGTACAGCTTTTGATGTATAAAGTAAAGGCATAGCTATGACTAAAAGTCCGGTTCCAGACCAGACATACTTCATTAAAAATTGTTCTAACATGACATATCCTAATTTTAAAGCAAGAACTCTTCTCAAATGAAGTGTTAGTGCTCTGTATGCTGTAGTCAGATATCTGTGTTCTGCTTTGTGGCCTCCATAAAAAGCAATTTCTTCAGCATGCGCACTAATTCTAGCATGTGCTTCCCTTAATCTTCCTTTTCGAGAAGCTTCTTCAGCAACTAATTGACCAAAGCGAGGAGAAGCTAAACGTAACACTTGTCCAGTGAGAGCAATTACCATTACTGCCAATAAAGGACCTAGAAAATTTTTTTTTAACTGATTACTTATTACTATTTTAAATATAAAAACAAAAAATATTTAGTACTATAAAAAAATCAAAGAAACCCTTAATGTATTAGATTATTATAATTGTTGTAAGTTTTTTTTTTTGTAATTTTCAATTAATTTTAAACCTAGATTTACTTTATTCCCAAATTGATGCTCACTTAGTCATTTGGTTTGTTTTGAAATTTCAAATTAAAATACTTAAACGAAATTGCTTAATTAAATAGCAGTAGCTTGAATAAACAACATTTATGAAAAACAAGAATGCAATATTGATAAAAATTCTGAGTACTAATGTACTTTGACACAGGTTTATCAGTTAATTAATTGATAAAAAAATTCTCAGACTAATATTATGATATCATTGTCACAGATAAAATATGATACTTTGTAACATTGATAATGAAAGTGGTTTGTTATTAAGAGGGGATTACTTGAAACAAGTGAATTTACCTGGAACAGTTCTTGCTCCCATTCTTGCTGAAAATGAGATTAGAGCTATTCCAACTAATGCACAATCTAATAGAGGTTTGGTTAAACTGGAGTACAGATGTGCTACAGAACTTGCTAGCTCTGATAAGTCATCTGTCAGTCTTTGTTCAGCTCCTCCAAGACGAGTGTCCAATGCTGAAACTCTATAGTAGGTTTGCTGACTGAGGTACATTTTGTATGCGTATTCTACCAATCGTTCCCTAAAAAAAAAAAAGCAAATCACAATATTATCATATTACTACTTATTACCCAATGATTGAGTTTAATGGACAGCAGCATATATGATTAATTATTTACCTGAAACTTAGAGCCAATCGACCTTCCAAATATCTAATAGCAGAATTAACAAATGTTGCAGGAAAAGCAACTGCAAACCATCTGGCCATCATCCAAAAGAAACCATAAATATCCCTCAAAACTATTCTTTTGACAATCTGACCCTCGAGTGTGGCAACATAAACGGACAAAAATGTTCTGGCAAGCAATGTGAAAGTTGCACACGTTAACAATCCAGCCTCTCTGGTCTTCCATCCTGGTATCATAATCTTCAGCAGCATCAGTAGCTGCTTCAGGAAGTTTCTATCCAGCCCAACAGCCTTTTTCTTTTCATTCTTATTCCTGGCAGCTTTGTCTGCCTTTGTTTTCTTCTGCTGCACCTCATTATTGTTTTGGCTGGCTGCAGCACTCTCAAAGCCTTTGACTTGTGCTATACAGATTTTCGCACTGGCAGCCAGATATGGATATCCAACTTTTAGAAGGTAGAGCGCCGTCACTGCCCCGACAACACCTCGCGTCAACTTGTCTTGACGTATTCCATACTTAGTCGATGTTTTGTCAATTAATTTTGAGAAAACTGAAGTCATTGTGCCTCTCAATGGTTCGCGGCTCTCATCGAGCCAACCTCGCGATGTCTTTACTCTGATGAATATCAATAGCCAAGACTGACATTAATATATTTATGAAATATATATAAACACAACACCGTAGCTCCGCTTTTATAACAAATATCGATTTCACAAAACTCCAACAAAATAAAACTTCGTGAGCTGAAGCGTAGAAACGTAACTCAGCAGAAGACACACGCACAATATTAAAGGATAAAGGAAAATATAAAGAGTCCGTGCTATTAAAATGCCTATAGGTACTCGAGTAATTATCGTGGAATTTCGAATGTCCGAGCTCGAGGGAGTAGCCACAACATGACCCGCTCGTATAACCTCACTCGTGATAACTGCACATCCGCAATGCCGTAATCCACAAAAATGCAGATATCAGTCCGCACACAAGCTCGTACCTTATATATCTATATACAAGCAACGACGAGAGAGAACGAATTGAAGCGAGAGCGCGAGTATAGGACACACTAACTGCGCGGTACGAATGACGCGCCGATGATCTCGTCTCCCTTCGCTGCAGTTCGCGCTCTCTCGGATGTTGCAGAGCTGCTGAATGGGTGTGCGCGCGCGGCGCGTGTTCGCACTCTGCTGCAGGCAGTGGCCAACTGGTTTTCTGCGTCGCTACCAGAGCAGCAGCAGCAGCAGCAGCAGCTATAGTTCCTCTCTCTCTCTCTCTCTCTCCGCTCCCCGCGCGCGAGACACTCGTTCCATGACGATCCCGATTAAATTTATATAGCGTGTGCGAGCGGCTAGGAGAGCAAAGAGAGCCACACGGCTCTACATCTTATAAAGTATATATACGTTATATCGCACAATTGATTGCTGGCCTTTTCAAGAGAAAGACAGAGAGAGTAGGTATATTTAAGTAGTGTAGCACTGGTAACGGCCGATTTTTCTTCCTCTCTTATTATTCCCTCCTTCAATTCATGCGTGCGCTGTACGGGTCTATTTTGTACAGAGAGAGAGAGAGAGAGAGAGAGAGAGAGAGAGAGAGAGAGAGAGAGAGAGAGAGAGAGAGACCGCCGCCGCAAGACATAATGGTATAGAATGGAGAGTTCGTCGGACGAGCGGACAGAGGGTCAGTCAGCCTGTAGCAGCTCTTACATCTATGTATATATATGTGTGTGTGTGTGTATGTGTAAGTATATAGGATGCGGACACGCCGGACACGCGTGAAAGGAGCTTATATATATACTCTCATGTCGCGAATATATCTACGCTCTTTCTCGCGTGATCTCTGCGCGCGCCCGCCAGCCCAAGATGAGACTGCAGGAGGGAAAGCGGTCCACTCTGCGCGTTGATTTTTGTACAACATCCAGCAGCAGCAGCAGCGTGCCGTTGCTGCTGCTGCTGCAATGAGAAAGTAAAAGTTTTATAAGTGTACTCATCCGTGAGCTCAAGTTTCTTCTTTCGACTCTCTGTGTGTGTGTTATTAGGTACGCGCGCGCTTTTCTTAGAAATTGCACTCCATGAATATCGCTTTGTTTTCTTTATTTCTTTTTTTTTTCCTATACTTTATTAAGTATATTACCGGCGTGCAAATATGCAGATATTCAAATTTGAAGTTCATATCGATGCATAAACAAAAAGAGAAATCAAGACGCACACCAGAGGCGTTTGCACTTTCTCTCGTGGAGGAAAAAAAATTGTGTAAAAAGTGGCGAAAGCCATTAAACTTCCTTCCACTCGCCTCTTGTGTGTGCATATATGTGTGCATGTGTGTGTGTGTGTGTGTGCGTGCGTCTTTTTAACACGCGCGTTTAATGAAACGACTCTAAACTGTATAGTTTCGTTCTCGAAAAAAAATTCTATGAAAAATGAAACCTGTTTCTCCGAGAGGTCGAAACTTCTGCTCCCCATAAACACACCACATCGATTCACGAAATAATGTTTCGAGACTGTTTCGCGTTGAGGTTTCGATATACTTATAAACCGTATATGTAGAGTATAGCGGGTAGAGTGAGTGCAGTGCGGAAATAGGTAATTTCAATGTGCACGCGCGCGCGGAGCCTGGCTTTTGCGAAAACGACGACTAATGATTGCATTGCGCAACGATCTATCAATCAATGCACGATTTGAGTATGTCGATCGAGCGCAAGTGCTACGGGAATACCAAGCGAAAATGAATAACTACACTTATTATATTTATATATACATATATATATATTTGAACATATTTCATTTATTTTTCATTTTTATGTACACTGATAAAATCTTATCTACAAAATTTACATGATGTGGTGTATATTATACCGCGCAATCCTGTGCACGCGTGCACTGCATAATGCAATTCGTTTTCTGGTATTATACAAACGCCAAGATGATTCCGTCATCTATACGAGCGACGACGAAAAACTGATTTTTTTTTTCTTCTTGCGCTCTTTGCAAAACGCGTGAAAAGTTGTAGGATTCGATGCGAGATGACATGCGGATTTTTTCGTTTCTTTCATCCGGCATTTTTAGAAAATCATGCACCGCAGTGCGTGGTGATGTTTGCTTTTTTATGCAAATGACCGTTTCGTCGCCCGGCTATTTATTCACGTTTTATTGGCATGAGAGCGCGCGCAGATGCTTCTCGAAATGTATATGAATCACTTTTGTCGATAAGCAGTAGCTATACCCTGGTAGAACAATGTTTTGCGGCTATTATGCAGACAATATACTTTCTAATATTCTATATATCGTTCAATTTTGAACTAGTTTATTTCAATTATACGTTTATAGGGTCTAAAAATTCAATAGATTTAAGAAATCTATAGCTAATAACTGAATAGAATCTCGTTAACATATCTTCCAGGGATAGTGAAGCTTCGAAACGGTGAACATCACTGCTATTTCATTCGGAATTTTATTTTTCGAACAAGAAAGTAAAATCGGAAATTATTTTGCATTAATTGTACATTAACAATTTCCATACTGCGATTATTCATTTCTTTTAACAATTTTGTCGCACTTAAAAAGTAATATATTTATTTCAGAGAGTTGAAAGGAGTCATTATAAAAGCCACACTGCAGTTATCACGTGATTCGATGCATCATACATTCGTGAATCAACAGAAAAGAGAAAAATCTACGCGCTATCGTTTCAATGGCCTAATATAAAGAGCGCTCGAAAATTGACGCACGCATACAGTATTTAATCCTACATATATAACAATGAGTTGCCAGCACTCAGAATTGTTATCATATACATATACGAAACTTAGAAAAAGAAGTCGAGCGTTCTTTGTTATTGATATTATCGAAACTTTTTCCTTATTGCACCTTCGCGCGAATAAAAAGTAACAAGTGATCAATTACGAATATATATATATATATATATATCTGTATATATACAGTTTGAGTCGTTTGTACCGCGACAATGTAAGTTTTAAGCATTGACAAGGGACGATTTCGTATATTGCTGCAGACTAAAAAGTGCACGAAACAAACAAAAAAGAAGAGACAGAAGAAATTAAGTATACACGTATATACTCGCACTTCTTTATGTAACTACAATCAATTTTTTGTCCGTGCGGCAAAACAGAAGATCTCTTACGGTCACGCCGTCGATACATGACGTTCGCGTCTAGCTTCCCGCGCAGGCTCAAGCCGCAATCGCGTAATTAACGGGCTCCTCTTAATAAAAACTAAAATAAATCACATTCGTTTTGTTTAAATGTGCGTGCACGTGTAATCGTAAAACGACAAGTCGTACATGATCAGTCTTAGTCGCGCTGTTATTTATTATCGTATGTAACGACACAAAAAGAAAAGCTAACGAAAGGACAATCATTATTATTGTCGCTCTGATTGTACTCTCAGTGATTTACATTGGAAATAATGAATGAGAAAGAAAAACGACGTTCGCTCTTCTTTATGAAGATGAATAGTCACGCTTGGTATAAAGATAGGCTTACGCTCTCAAAGTGTTTAAAACATATGACCAAATATTCTTCCAAATCTCTACGGAGTATCAAATTAATCAAGATTATTCAATCATATCACAATGAACTTCGTATAACTAGAGAAAAACAATTTTGCGGAATTTCACAGTAACCGAATGTTTCTCGCTCAGCTCGCTCTTATAACGAATGCCCTTTCTTCTGTTTCAGCTATTAAAGTCTCATCAGCACTACCGCGAGTTCTTACAAGGTATATATGTACATCCTTAGGAAATCGGACCCTGCAGCCGATGAGGTAAGCCGGAAGAAGTGATGTGCGGATAGGAGGGCAGAGCCTCGAGAATCCTAGGATGAGGCTGCAGCTGATGTTTCATCTTGAGATTCGTCCGGGCAGCAGCCGAAGCGTACGGCGGACTGTTGGACTTGTCGCCTGTAACCGGTGGCTGTTCGTCCGTTAACCAACCGCCTATGCCGATTTTACGCGGAGGCTGATGATGCAATCCGAGTTTGTCCGCTCTGCTTATGTCCGTCATGCTGCCCTGGAGATTCAATGTGCCTAAGGAACCCAATTGCAGTGGATGTTGCTGTTGGTGTTGAGTTGAAGTTGGACCGCTGCTGGTGATCGAGATGATCGGAGTCAATTGGGGCTGTAGGTCCTCCGAGGAGCTTCCCGATTTGCTTATACGGCCACCTGCGTCTGCAACGTTTTTATAGACACTTTTTAGACATTTTATGATATTTTATTTTTGTTAGTTTCAGAGAATGATTTGTATGATGTACGTGCCTTCTTTTTATATTAACGAAGTATTTAGCTGAATTAAATACCTATTTCACTGATTTACATATAATGTTCAAGTTCGATCGAGTTTTGTTAATAAAATACAATAAGGATCCGAAAAACTTTTTGCATTCGTTATATTTCTATAAATTTTGAAAAAGTATTTTTTGACTACACTTTAAATTTTAGTATGGATAAAATTGGCTCATTATACAATGTTTCGCTTGGCAACCACGACAAATCTTCAGAGCTGTTATTAAAATTTTTTCTTTATTAACGACTTATGAATTATCAATCTCGTGTGCGTGTGTGTGTTTGTGTATGTGTGTATTAGCCAGAAGCAGATGGCATTGAATGGCGTTTTATAATCTTCATCTATATATGAGACTGTGCACATAATTTCTCGATAGATAAGCATCACGGTCAAGATATTGATAAAAATAAGTATACATATGCGTCCTAATATCGCGGGAGATGATAAAACAAAACATTATACGATGGCTGTTGAAGCACTGATTTTGGAATTATTTACTCGAAAGATCCATATCGGTCTCTACCGAGTCGTAATTAATACATTTGAATTATAATTTTCGCTTTTTGCACTTGGAAATCGTAAATGAACTTTGAACTTTTTGCCGATTTATGTACTCGTTGCAAAACCGAAATTTATCGTTTAAAGCAAGTGCGTTAATGAAATAAACTTGTTGCAAAATACAAATCGGTCTGTTGCTTATCCCCCCGACAGTTTGCGAAAAATTAATTTTGAAATTATAAACGCTATTATTTACAGGCAACATAGCGTTTTTTACACTAATAAATTAAATATTTTTTCCGATCGGTACGAGTATATCTTCCCAGATAAGGAAATGAGTATCTATAACTGATTTCCAACACAATAGCTACTCAAGCGAGTATAAGATAAAAACATTCCTAACGACCACTCAAAAACAGAGAGTTAGAGATATATCACGTATACGCGAGGAGCAAAAGAAAAATCATCAGCCGCGGCAATTTCATATTTTAAAGACGCTAATAAAACGACATCACATGCATAACGACGCGGTCACGGCCACAGAGTGTCGCTCGTTCTGTATCATATATATACGAAACGAGGTTGTCGGAAAGAAATAACAAGAGAGAGAGAGGGAGAGTGCGAGTGTGAGCGACAAATAGGAGAGTAATTTCTACTCCATCATTCGAGCGCGCGCGCGTCCGAGACAATTAGCATAATACGACTGGAATTGTAAAATGAGATTCAGCACCTTGTGTGCTGAACGTAAAAAGCCGAAGCGTGTAGGGTATATAGGTATATCTGTGGTGTGCAGTTCGACGCGTCGCTGACTCACAATTTAGTTCGGTCTACACGTCTGCCTTTGTGTCGTCGTCGCGGTGGTTTTGTCTTATTGCATAAGAAATTAGCCTGCCTCAATATTCATAATGCCGTAATGTGTTAGTTTAAAATGAAATGGGCTTTTAATGCGGACTTGATTAACTGAGCCGAGCACTGAGATTACATTATCCGCATATATAAAGCAGAGATTTTATGGATTCGTTTCCTGTTATCGTTTGTATCAATGGCGCGCTTTATCAAAAAACTTGCTATAGCTATAAGTTGATTTTTTAATTATAAGGAATTTTGATAAGCGAGTAGTTTTCGTAGCTAAATCCATTAAGAAAGTAACACTGGAGTGCACTTCTTTGTATGCGTTGAAATGCAATTTAGAAAATGAATATATATTATAATAAAGGAAGCACTAGAGTAACTTGGCTAGAATTAATAAGCTGGTTTTAAAGTAGAACCTGAAAGCTGACGTTTCCAGAGTATCGTTGCATACATATCTCTTTAGAGCTGATAATAGTAAAAGGTGTAGATAAAATAGAGTCACTTCCTTTGTACAATTAAGACTTATAGTTATAGTCAGCTTTCGTCTTTATCCTCGACCCAAGAACTTTTTCAAAGAACGGAAAAAATCATCCGACGCATGAAGATTTTCGCGATCTCCAACGTTTCCTCGTAAATATTTATATAGTCCAACAAACGACTCACCAAAGGTCTTAGCTTCCCTAACGTGTTCCAATATCTTATCGATCCGATTCCTCTTGAAGTAGACGTCGGCAATGTTCATGGACCTGGAATTATTCTTAAAGATATCGAACTCGATCTGCTCCTCGCTAACGCTCTCATCGTCTAAGCTGCTATCGTTACTGCCACTCGTGTGATTCTGATGGTTGCTATTGTTGTTGAGATCGGCTTTCGGTTGTTGTTGCTGCTGCTGCTGCTGCTGCTGCATAGGCTCGGGCGGTGGACTTTGGAGCGATGCAGGAGGTAGAGGTATACGGGATGAGTGCGAGGAAACGTCGGGCAGTCGCCACCGGCCGAGTTCCGTGCACCAGGAGGCGGCTGCCCGGATCGCCGCGACGTCGCGCAGAGGACAGCCTGGCCTCAGGTTCGGTAGCATCGCCTCGCAGATCTGCTGGGATAGAAGCTCGCGACGTAGCAGATCCCGACGCTCCTCGTCCCAAGAGGCCTGAAATGTCAATTTTTTTCTTTTTTTTTTTACGACCGATTTGGATTTCTGCGTCCTTACAATTTATCGCTTGTTTCACACGGAACAAAAAAAGTAAAAAAAACATTCGACATGGCTTGGGATGATAAACAAGCATCTTAAGGTAGATGTAGGAAAGTCGACTAACTATTTATATAATGTCTTTTAGTGCCAAGAGTATAGCATAATTAACAGTCTCAGAACAATCGTATTAATAGCTAGTCCTCGAATATACAAAAAGTCCTATATAAGTGTATATTCTTTCCTCGTCGACATAAAAATAGCCAAAGGTTGCGCATATGACTATCACAATCTCATACATCTCAACTTCAGCTTTCGCACATGTTACACCTTATACACCTCTATACACGTGCGATCAGCTCCTTTCACGCTTATAGAAAGCGTCGAGTTGACCGACCTGCAAATCGGCGGCTTCGGCCTCGAGCTGTTTGGCCTTCTTGGCCATCCGCTTGAGCGCCTCCTCCGTCGACTTCAGCTGGCCGTATACCTCGAAGGCTCCACCGTTGCCCTCCTGACTGCTGCGCTCCAGTGCCTCGGCGAGCGCCTGCAGACGTTTCCGTCTGCGTTCCCTGCGCCGGCGTATCTCGGCGTCCCCGAGTGCCTCCCCACCGATAGTCAGACGCTCGAGTCTGCGAAGTACCTCCTGTTTCGCTGCCTCCCGCTTTCTCAGACGGCGCTCCTCGCGTTCTGGATCACCGGCTTCTCCCTCCGATGACTTGTTCGCCGCTGATGGCTCGAGCACTAGGATTGTCGGTGATTAATTTTTTTTCACGGGTGGATCATATATAAGATCATCCTGGACTCTAATTTCAACTTTTGACTTTGGATGAGATTTTAATGTGTATAATATAACGTTATATGAAGATTAATCAGAGTTTGGAATGTTCTCTCAATACAGATTTCTGCAGTTTATACACTATTATTAATAATTTTAGGAAAACATCATTTGGATTTGACATAATGAAGTATTATATCTCACCACTGTCGGTCTCGGCGACGAAACTCTCGGTAAGTTCAGCAGGTGGTGGAGGACTCGCGGAGCTCGCGGCCGTCATCACCTCAACGACATCCCGAGCGCGGTCGGCGATGAGTTTCTTGTCCTCGGCGTCCACGTCCTCCACCTGGTCGCGACTCTCGCTCGACTCGAGCAGTTTCCTCAACCTCTGGAGCTCGAGCTGGTACTGCCTGAGCAAAGCGTCCTTCGGGTCCTCGTTCACTATCGGCTTGTTCTTGATGCAACGCGCCCTCGCAGCGTATCTCAGTGTGCTAAGCGTCTCCTCGGCATCGGCGTCGCTTGGACTCACGCACGCTATCATCAGGGTGCGGGCGTTACCACCGAGACTGTCGCGCAGCAGCCGCGTCAGTTTGCTGTCCCTGTGTGTGTGTGTGTGTGTTGCATTAGTCTTTTTTCTTTTTCTTTTTTTAGAAATACAGTTTTAAAAAGGGATAAAATCTTTTTTACTCAGTTTGGTTTATATTATAGGTTTGAATTTTCGAGCCAATGTTTGATATTGTGGCGCTCTTCGACGGTGAAATTTAAACATTTGGAGTAAAGCGTTTTGCATAAATCGGTAGCCGGTGAGGAGTAAAAAATTCGAGATATGCAGGCTAAAGAGAGGCATTTTACGACTCTAGGTGCGGTGCGTGTACGCAAAACACGAATTGTAATTGCATATGTTCCAATTGTGTATATAGGAGTTGGAAAAGGCCCCATAAAAACCGTCAGCTCCATAATCCAATGGACCGCTTTCCTTTTTTTTTTTTTTGTTAGCACTCGAAAGAAGTGGGTTAGAACGATATACATTGGTTTGGATGAATGTAGCGCAAGCATGGATACGTAGATACGTCGAAGACATGCAAGTAATACGAGACGATGAAATGACGTTTAAATTGTGTTTCTTTTTTTATCCGCGCGCCAGAAATAGATGTATTTCGACTCGTCATGCAGTTACAATGACAAGTTCCTGCACCGTGATAGAATAAGGTTTAATATCGCGGTAAACCTAAAAGTCTAAAAGTCAAGTAATTATATAGTAAGTGGAAGTCGCTCACCTGTAAGGCACATGCCTCCCATTACCAGCAGCCAAGGCGCTGATAACATTGCCAAGCGCGGAAAGACTGAGATTGATACTAGCGGCCTCCTTGAGTCTGTCCCCCGTAGCCCCTGTGCGTCCCTGTCTCTCCGATCCAGCCAAATCGACGAGATGCAGCCTGCCCCGACGCACAGCCCCGGAGTCCGCGGCAGCCGCTCCAATGGCTATGGCCTCGAGCGATATCGTCAGTACGGCGTGGCTGCGCGAGCTCGCGGCGTTCATCTTGGTAGCGGCCGCGGCCCGTCTACGGTCACCCTGCTCCACCAGACGGGCGCAATCCCGCGCGTCCTTGACCGTCACCTCGCGCAGACCACCCGCCACGTATGTACCCCGTACCGGATCTTCCTGTTCCAAGTCCGATATATACATATATATTAATCAAGGAATGATCGATAGTCCGCTTGGATTGGATAGCCGTGCATCATTGAATTAACGTGAAAATCAATTTGACTACTTATGGAAGAAACATCTTTTTTTTTGTTTCATCGTTATGTACAATTTCGAATTGATAATAATACACCGAAAAAAAAAAGACTTGGGTGCACCTTGAGCTGCAATAGATTGTCATTGGCAGGATCGGTCGGCTGCAGCAGATCCCTCAGCTTCTCGTTGTAGATCTCGAGATAGGTGAGGAGCGCGAGATATCTGGTGTCCGAGCTCGCGGTCGAAGTGGCCTCGAACAGATGTTCCAGGGCTTTGTCGATGAAGCCGCGCATGGTGTGGGACTTGCCGCATCCCGTCTGTCCGTAAGCGAAGACGGTGCCGTTGTAGCCCTCGAGGACCGCCTCGACCACGTAGGAGCCGACCTCCTCGTACACCGTCTCCGTGGTCGCGTCCGGATCGAAGGCGGCGTCGAACTGGTAGACCTTGCCGCCACCCGTTTGACCCGACTTGTTGTTGTCCGCTAGGCTGCAGCTCCGACCCCTGCTGTCCACTGTTACCACGCTCTGCAACCACCAGAATGATATAATACACTTTGTTTTGGCGTAGAGAGGTTTTTTGCGGCCTTTGATTTTTTACAGACGGTCGGGATCGTTGAGGCGCTTTTTGTTCAACGAGAGAACGGTTTAACGTTATGGTTCTTTAAAATATTAACATATTCAAGAAAAGTGATAAAAGTTGGTTTTTCGAGTTTTAAGTGCTTCTTCAATTGATAAAGAAGCAACGATGGAAAATGTTAAATATTCATTTGCTAGAACTTAATTTATTGCACGTCGCTGAACATGATTTATAACGTATGCAAAATCAATCGTTAAAGTAAGATGTCAGTAAGTACCTGAAATTCTTCAAGTTTTTTCAGACTAACCACGAGTCAAGCAAACGAAATTTCCTCCATTCGGATGAGACTGTTCATTCATTTAAGTACATAGTTGGTTCAATAAAGTGCTATAAATGTGTTCAATTAGGCGCCATTTAGAATTTGAAAAGTAACTAAAAATAAAACGAACACAAGTTTACTCTAGCTTCGGCAGCTTTCAATTTCAAATGAACAATACAACATCCAGCTTCTATAATCACACAGCAAAGCGTAGATGATGATACTAAACGATTCGTTTACACATCTCTAATTACATGTAGGTATGAGGCAACTAAAGGAACTAAATGCTCGTTATACTCCTCTTTAACATTATGAAAAGAATGCAAGATATATACATATATACGCGCTTAAAACTAAAATTATACAGACAAGTATGTATATCTATATATACTGTTATATTGTTGTACTTTATAGTTTCGGAATGAAAAGAAACACACACGTGCTGTTAAATATTTGGCAACTGCAAACGTTCCACCGCTGCATTCTAGAGAAACGTGTCTCAATAGAAAACGCAATATTTTTTATGAAGTCTGCGAAGTCACCGCTATAAGCTGTATCGCAATATGTATAATTAAAACATTTCGAATATTTTTAAACGTGCGTGTGTATACCAATTCTGAACACACACACATATTTAGTTAAATGTCGCAATACTTCATAGAATAGAACATTTAACTATATCCATAATTAATTGAAAAAAAGTTCACGAAACTTGTTCAAATTAAAAAAAAAAAGAAAAAGTAACAGCGTCGCTTTACATACAATTAATTACGCAGTCATGTTATATCCAGCTAACATCTACAGGTATACGACCTCTAAATCGAATATCCGTCGCGGATACAATTAAAACCTATCGCAATATTTACACTGTATACCAACAGAGTCGAAACTCGAACCAACAAATAAAAAAAAAATCGATAACAGCAAAAAAAAAAAAAAAAAAACTGCTCGCTCCGTATATAAACTAGAGAGTAGGGAGTTGCGTCCACTATATAGGCATAAATTATTAAAGCCCGCGGGAGACGTAAAGCCTGGCGGAATAGTCGAGGCGTTAACTCTCGTCTCCACCAATAGTACATTCGCCAGCCCCCCGCCAGTCCATATTCCGAATATCTGATCGATATTTATACACAATCCCTATTCCCCCGCGTATTATCAATCGGTAGATGTCATTCGCGAGCTCTTTCCTTATCCGCATCATGCATATATATACGTGATCTTTTGTGCCGCAGTCTTTTGGCTCTCGCGCGCGGCTGCAGAGCGTGTCGACGACTTTGCGGACTCTCTCCTCTCTCGCTCTCTGTGTATCGATGAAGCGAAATATGTGTCGAATCGATACCGGCCAGGCGGCGGCCGGACGATAGAGTAGCCCCTGTGCAGTTCGTGTGTGCACGTCTGTGTATGTATATATGTGTGGGAAAATGTCGAGCGGCGTTTAAGCGACAACAAGCACGTGGTTCGCTCGAGTATAGCTCTGCAGTTGCATGTGTATTACATGTATTATTACGAGCGTGGGCTGTGTAAATAGAGTCGCGAATCGCTTTGTTTACTCCTCTTTTTTTTTTTGTTCCCCTTTCGCCACCGCTTCTTCCTCTTCTTCGCGGCTTTTCTTTTTACCGTCTCTCACACTTTGCATAAGGTGGACTTTTACTGCCTCTTCGGTGCATACCGCGACGCGACTAATTTACGGCCTACTTGTATATATTTGGGCTCTGATTACGCACACAAAGTTTCGTGAATGGCGTGAAATTTCCATTAATTTCCAGCTTCGCATGAATGAGTCAGTGAGGAGCCGCAGTATATATATAAGATCTATAGATCTCGACGCGATACGAGCATCGAAACTATTATACTTGCAAGTGTGTGTGTGTGTGGGGGGTGGGGGGGCTATTGGTTAGCGTTGACGCTTGCGTATAACACCATATGCATTCGGTTCCCCGACGATAATAAAGTCCAGTGTTTTGAAGCGGTCGCTAGGTTACATTCGTTCGATATGACAGTGACAGTCTTCCTCTGCCTTTCGCATGTCTATATACATGTATATGTATGATGTACGCGCGCATGTGTGTGTGTGTGTGTGTACGGCGGCGTTTTATCACAGAAAGGTGAAACTGCACAAGAATCCGATGTCGAGTCGTCGTCTTCGTCGTGGTCGTCGTCGCGCACGTGCCGACACGCGACTCCTCATGACTGACTCGCTCGGATTACGATGAATGCGATGGGTCTTATCGTTGCGCTCGTTGATATTCGAGCAACTGGGGACTTTGTGCTTATTATGACGTGTATTTTTTTTTCTACTTTTTATTTTTCGTGATTGCTGTTTCGGAATTAATTGGGTTGGTGAGCGTTAATCGAATTAACGGTATATATGCGTATAATTCGATACACGAAGCTAATGGGATTTATGTATAAATGCTAGTTGATTGATTTTTATATATGCATGTCATTATTTTTCGCAAATATTTGTTCGAAGAAATTCGAGATTATTACGGTTGTTTTTCTGCGTTATTATTATTAATGACTATTCGAAAGACGTATTCTCAAAGTATTTCGATATACGAGTATATATACGTGAAAAGAAAATAGTTATGAATCATAAATGAGTCGGATATGACTGTGCCAACAATATTTCCGAATCGATGCACAGGTGATGTGCGCTTATCCCTATTACGAAATTAAAAAAGAAAAATGCATGTAGCGACTCGATGAACTTTCTCGTCTACTTCAATCACATTAATACGGGGGGGAAATTTGTTATCTCGACGCGTCGAGTGTGTGCTCTTCTCGTGTTTGAATTCAAAATCAATATAATCACTGCCTATATACATCGCGACGACTTTATAATGTAAACTATTTATCCGTATGCGGCTAATTCAGCTTGGTGTTTGTTCAATTGATTGCAACAATAAAAAGGGTTGGATCGATGTGGTTGAGATTCGAGGATAGGATAAGCTTGCGGGCGCTCTTATACTCTGGCGAAATAACAAAAGTATTTTCATTGAGATGTAGCCTGTGCGTGTGACGAACCTGTTGCGTAGAATAAAGTATAAGTATATGCTCTGGATAGCACGAAAACTTACAAGTACATATATACATATGTAAGGGTAGGAAGTTTCGAGAATATGTTTAGTTTGCACAGTGTGAAATTGTTGAAAGTGAAAATGGATAATGTGTGGATTCTGAATGATCGATTTGTTTCAAAAACATTGGTTTTGTCACGAAATATATATTTTTCATTTTTCTATCGATGTAAGTCCAATCATTTTATTTTTTTTATCACCGTTAAGGTGACTGGACAAAAAGTTTAAAAACACACACGTTCTCCTCGTGACCTATATATTCGATTGCAAAGTTAGAAATTTTCAAACCTAAAATGGAGTTGCGCGTATTGTCTATGTCTATATATATATTGTTAGAGGTGAGTTTTACGCGATATTCAATAGCAGTTCAATACTGCAGACAGTGGAAATTTCTATAATTTGACTTTGCTATCATGACCTCAACGCCACCTTTGCTGAAAATTAGAATTTCTTCATCGACATCTATAGACGCGAACAGCGATAAGAACTTTGGTCAGGTGATGTAATTAGGAGAACCTCGTTCGCGTATCATATCAATATTATCAAAGTACTTTCAGCGACTCCAAAAGTCGCTGGTGTGAAGGTCGAAAGAAAAAGAAAAGAGCAAATTACATAGTCTCTCCCAACCATATATAACGACGCGGTAGCGTAAAACCGAGTAGTCTCTAATACTTTTTTTTATGCCAAGTCGAAACGCTTTCGACTCGAAACCGCATGGACGCGGTCGCTCTTTACACACAGACACACACGACTGAAAAATTGATTCGCCGAATATAAGGATACAATGTGTCATATTTCGTGCATTTACATCGCATCCTTAAACATACGCTAATTTAATTGAGCGTACAAAGTAGAGAAAGAAAGTTGAAGTGCAGTTTGCGGCCTGTTGTTTAAGCACCATCTGTGTCAAAGTATTTATTTTACATAATACTCGAGTGTTATGTATATCTTACAGAATACGTTCAATGTTTTAACGCCACTCTCCATTACTCATGCTTTTATTCGTTTGTCGATTTCCACCAAGGAAAAATTTGGGCCTTGTGCATTTTTACTAGCAGCCCGAGTCTTAATCCATAAGTGTCAAAAGTTACGAGTGACTTACCCGACATTTGTGGGTCAGCTCCTTCTGGGACATAGGGCGGCATCTTACCGCCACTTTCACGGACTCGCTCATCTGCAACGACAAAAGTAAATTAAACGTAATAAGATTAAGAGCTTTTGTGTATTTGCAGGTGGCGATGACTATGGTAGTTTATGATTGTTGACCGCGGCAATCGGGGTTACATGGTATTCGGACATCGAGATCGTTGATAATATCGTCGATTGCTAGCAGCTGGTCTCAAAAGGATTCATATGTTATTTTGTAAATCAGTGTAAATTTTTACGCTCATCATAAATAGATTTCATTTATATTCCAAAGCTAGTAATGTTTACCGAGTTAATTTCGTTCGTATTATCAATCGGTTACATTTCAAATCATTCCTACGTATATTCTACACTGATGGGATAATCATCAATCAAACTTCTGCGCTAAACATTGCAAGTTTTTCTTGATTGTTTGAAATATACTTATTCCTTATAAGTATATGGTAATTTAATTACATCGCAACAAAAAGCGAATGTGTTCTTTATACCATTAATTGCATGTTTAAGACACGATTTTTTCTAATGCATCGCTTCTGCTTATCGTTAAAGATTAATTAAGCAATATATCGCCTCTTATACCGATTGTATTTATATATCCATTTTCTCGATGGCTGACAATAAAAATTATGACTTAATATTAACCTTAATGTAGAAGCTTTTATAATATCACTGTATATTAAAAACCATTGTATCGCGTAATTCTGCACTGCATTTACAGAAAAATATGAATATTATCGTCCGATCTTTTTCCTTCCTCTCAAATTTTTTATTCCTATAGTATAGATCCTGCATTTAATAGCTTCTCTAATTGTTTATTCTATAAATAAGTGTATAAGTATATAAACGCCTGAATTTCCATGTGTCAATCGATGCACTCGAAATTCTCTCACGAGGAGCTTTCTATTGCCTCCTGCGCGTGAAATTTTTCCAAATAAAAAAAGTCCGGTTTCCTGCTCTCTCTCCCTCTCATTCTCTCTCTTTCTCTGTCAAGAGGTTGACACATGTGTGTATATGAGTGTATACGCGGGCTAAAGTATCAAGGTCAACACATGGTCCTGTCCCAAGGAGCACGCGCACTCGCTTAGTCGCGGGTTTAATAACCCGCAGGAGAGCCAGTGTCGAAACGCGTATAGGCCTTGAACCTTCGCCGACCCGAACCGTTGAACTTTATTTTACTTATGTTTGGGAACTTCTATGGCCTTCGTCATTAATGTCTTGTCGCTGGTCTGACTATTTGTCATTCGGGTAAGTATCGGATGACTGGATGAATTCTTTTCGAGGGAGGTTTTATGTGAATTTTCAAATTATTTTTCATACTTGGATTTTTTTTTGTGAGTTTATAATGAGGTATGCAGATGTGGTCAGAGGCAAGAGCAAAAGATAAGAATAGACTGCCGGTATTGGAATGCCGATTGCAGAGACGATTTTCTTGCTTTTAAGTAACGGTTTGATCGGAAACTTTATAAAAGCAGTTCAATTCTAGGAAGTATTTTTCATAACCTCATTATTTATTCATTATTTATTTATTCGATGTATCTATTATTTACGAATGTTATGTTAAGTATTTAAAATGTTAATGTCGAGAAACTCACCTTCTGTAGAATTAAACGTGTTCGAAAAAAATATTTTTATATGGCTTATTGATTTCTCATTAGGAATAAAAAAATAAAGTTTTGAATATTTTGTGGTCATTGAAAAATAAATATTGAATTTAAAAATAATATAAATTAAAATAAACAGTATACACTAATTCGCATTCTAGAATGTTGTTTTCAGTTTTTTTTAGTCATTTGTTTTGAAGCGACAAATAAAATAGTTATTTTTACATTTTAGAAGGAAAATAAAAAAAAAATTTTACCGGAATAAAGATTCGAGAAAGATTCATTTGCATTATCTAAGAATTTGACGTAAAAATAAAGTCTTATAAATTTCCTTAACATTCTCAAATTAATTCAGTGCGGCAGAAAAAATATTTAAATATTTGCAATATTAATCGATACACACTTTCCCTAATAAATAAATTCACATTCACGAAAGCTTTCACTCGAGCGAACAATCGTAAAAGCTGCGTAACCTCATTCGCGACAAAAGAACTCGCGCCCACGGACGATTTCAAAATTAAGCATTATAACGATAAGGTAGCCAAGAACTTGTAAAGCAGCGATACAGGATTAGATTCAGATTCGTAAGGGTAGATTGTACAAGTCCGACCGAGTGACCGAGTGTCCCTTTGAATTTGACCTACTCGTATTATAACGTAGTCCACCACGAATATTTCTCATATACATCCGCCGCAAGGGCACACGCAATGATTGAGCCAGCCGCACGCATGTTATGATACGCTTTATTACTTTTACATTCGCTGCCCAAAACCTGCGAGTATCGTCGATAATTGGGTCGCGCTGCTCCACTTGTTTTCGGGCGATTCGAAACTTGTAGCATGCGAGCTTTATTGTATCGGTATTACATTTTCTTTGTAATACAATCGCGATTGGTCAGCGTTATATTTATTTTATTTCACACGACTCATTAATTATTTATCATTGCTCTATACAGAGATAAATATTATATTTGAATGTTTAGTATGGCACGTAAGAAATAATCTATCCTGTGAGAAGAGCCATTTAAAAGCTTCTACACCGATTGCACAAATTTAATACTACTAAACTATATTACTGTGACGTGAGTGCATAAAGCTACAGGTAATGTTTGCAAGCTCCCAAGAGCTTCACCACTCGTACGATACGCCCGCAGAACAAAAACCTAGCTTTGTTTTATAACCGAACTGATCGAACACTCGACAAGTATAAATAATCGCCATGATAAAAAAAAATAAAACACTTACCTCGTCGGATAGTGTCTTGCGCTGGTCGGCATTGAAAACAAATGTCCCGCACTACACTCGAGGCGAGAACTTGTAATAAAACGCGCAATACTTCGCGGCCTAACGTAGAGACTTGGACTGGCGCCTCGTCGCCGTGACACTGTTACCGTGTTCCCACCCTGCGAAACGCCTGGACTTGCGCATAGCTCCGCGGCGGCGATATTTCACCCCCTGCACCGCGGATAAGTATATATATAGGTAAAACCGCGCGAGGGGCTGAAAGCGCGCGCAAACTCTAAATTTGCCTATATATACGATCGGACTGCGTTGGTGAGTTAATTGGAACTGTTGCGCCATGCCGCGGTGGCGATCGTAACTAATTTGATCGCTGCTGGAGCAGCAGAGACAGCAGACGATGAAAATTATAGGTATATATCGGAGCAGAGCGGTAAAGAAGTGTAGATAGAGTTTTGCTAAATTCATTTCGGCGAAAGTTCACGATTTGTGAATTGCATTATGTCTGGATATGATTTGAAAAGTGAAGAGGATGTCAAGCTTTATCTGAAGAATCTGCTTATAGAGTACAAGTTTGGCTGTTACAGTGAGAAAAAACCCGATGGTGAGCTGCATGGACGTAAACATAACCTGTTTGGATAACCTATTTCTTTCACATTTTATAATGTTTAACTTTGCAATTACAGTGTGTCATTTACTCGGTGATTATTACGAGAGCATTAAAAAGGATTACGATGAAGCGGCTAAGATTTATAAAAACAATTGCGACAATTTAGATGGTGGAAGAAGTTGTGCCAAGTACGGAGGTTACAGACTTGTGGGTAAGGAAGGAATTAATACTATGAAATACTTCGACTTTTGTTGCAATTATCATTTTATTGTATATAGATGTCGCCAGTTACATCACGCAAAATTAGTAACATATTATGCTTATGAATGCTTGCATGGGAATTCAGATCTATAGCTATTAAAATCCAATTGGAGAAAAACATTTTATTACGAAGAAGCTATTTTAAATTATGCATTCAAAAACTTTTATTCAAAATTATTATTTAATACCCATAATATAAAAAATTATATTGAATAATATAATATTATATAACATAGATGATACATCTTTTGCTACTTTGTGCTTCATTTATTTAGATAACAGCTTCAATAAGTACAATATTAAAGACAAATTTTGTTTTTGAAAGTGCATGTATCGTTACATTAATTTAAAAATTAATTTATGAGTAGTTTAGATAATGCTTGTTGTTTAGAAACAGATACTAGTTAAATGAATTTAAATTAGATTGAAATTATGAATTCTATTGTTCATTAACAAATAATAATTATTAATTCTTGGTCAATATTTTAATTATAGGTAAAGGATGTACAAAGGATATAAAAGATGCATTTAAGTATATGAAAAAAGGATGTGATCTTGAAGATGAGATTGGTTGTACTAATGCTGGTGTCATAGCTACAACTGCTCCTGAAATTCAAGAAGGCAATAAAAAGGCTGTCATAGAAGATGGCATAAAAATGTTGGAAAAAGCATGTAATGAGAAGAAAGGTGAAAAAGCATGTTTCTACCTTTCTGGTATTTATTTAAAGGGTCAAGAAGGTTTTATTGAAAAAAATTTAATAGAAGCCTACAAACTTTCTTTAAAAGCATGTGAATATGGAAATCCTTATGCATGTGCGAATCTTTCACAAATGCATGCAAGAGGAGAGGGTGCACAAAAGAATCCAGAGTTAGCGGAAACTTTCAAACAGCGAGCTATAGAATTAGAACGACAAATAAGAGAAATTCAAAAACAGTTAAAGTTCGGAATAGGTACTGAAAAGTAATATTGACATTTATGTTGATTGTAAAATATTGTATAATATATTTGATATGGAATCTTCATGTTGTTAGTTAATTTGTATTACGTTAATTTAAATTTGTATGACTTATCTACTGACTACTTACATTTAATAAAATTAGAACAGAATTTGTTAAGTAAAATCCATTAACATCAATTCAATTCTGCATCTAACATTTTATATACACTTACAAACAGTGTCATTTACATTAATACATGAAAAAAATTTGAAATTTACTACATTACAAGTAATACGTTAATGAAATATTCTAAATACAGGTCTAGTCTTGCTTTTGTCTTTTCTTTTGAATAAGTTAAAAACAATACATAATCTCAGGTACAAATTATGTGTGAATTTCATTGAAAACCATAGGCATATAACTTGACAGGAAATACATATAATAATATTTGAAGCATGACAAAAATTTTTCAACCATGATGCAATTACAAAGAGGATACAAAGTGCGTTTTGTATTATCGTAATAAATGTTTACATGTACATACAAAATACATTTTTCTCATAAGTAATCTGTTATAATCTTTTTATTTTTGTGAGAAGAACAATAGCATTCTATTCTTCTGTTTCACTTGTGCGGAAAAAAAAATAATCATTTTCATCTATACTCTATTAAAAGAGGGTTCAAAGAGAGTTGCTCCAAATCAGACATCCTGCTAAAACAGAGTGATGAAAAGGCAGCTCCAGCTTTCTTCTTATAGGCTCTATAGAAGTTGGGATAATAATCATTCTACAAAGGAATTCCATTTAATTATCGTTAAAGTAAAAAGTGATTATCGGTTATCTTTGAACTGTGATCTAAGCTTAAACAATTGCATTTTTAATAGACACTTCGAGTCGTGAACTGTTTTCCGGAAATTTTCATTTTTACGGAGATAATTATAAAAGCAATAAAGGTTCATTAAAATTAATATTTAATTTAAATTTCTTGATTAAAAGTAAACATGACTGTACAGAAGACATTTTACGTTCTCGCTATTAAAATTTTCTAGATTGTACAAGATTTAAAACATTAACAAAAAGATCGATAACGAATATGCGAAAAGATTTATAAGATTTGATTACACACCAATAAAATTTGATCAAATTTTACATGCCGGAAGAAGCTTTATAATCAATAATCAATACAATCAATACATTAAAGATAAATTGTAATTACAATTTCTTTGAAATAATCGTACGATGTTTCATAAAATCACTTTACATATTTTCCCTTTTTATTATATTCATTAAACATATTTTCTGTAAAATTACATCTATCTAATAAATTCTTAAAATATTTATAATAATCTAGTAAATTGTAAAATCCTTTTTTTAATCAGTAAAAGATACATTCGTTAAATAAGAAGTACCGGTATAAAATTTTTTAATAATTTGAATTATGTAAGTTTCATCGTTACCGGAGTTTCGAACGTTTCGTGTCCAAGTTCTTCTCCAGGGCAATTTCAACTTATAGTTATTAAAATACAGTTTTCGTGTATAAATAAGAGATGTATGTTTGTGCCTGGCTCCTAACTTCAATAATTGTGTTTTAATTGCCCAAAGAAAACTGTAAACATGGCGTAACTCTCGAAACATCGTTCAAAAACCAAGAATGAATTTTGTTTGTCATGGTAAAAAAATACATTTTTTTCTTTCTTTCATTTTTTAAATAATTAGCTATAATAGTTTCGATAACGAACTCTTTGAGCATATTTTAAAAAATAAAAGAGTCTTGAGAATAATGTATTGAGCCTCACCCTTGGACTAGCTTACATATTTTAAAATCTCTTTTCTTCAAATTACGCCCTGGGAATTTTAAATCGCAAGAGAAATCACTCGATGTTTTGTTATTTGCTTTATGATAAAAAAATGAGATTGAAAAAAGTACGTGTCATGATTATATATGTTAATTTAAATTGAATATAAAATATTCATAAGACAATCGTGATAATCGTGTATACGTGGAAAACGCTCAATTGAGTGACGCTTTCCTGTGATTATATCTATCTATAGCGCGATAATGATTCATACGTAGAAAACGTTCAATGGAGCGATAATTCTTTTTTATTATACCTATTTTTAATAGATGTTTAGCTTATACTTTATTTCCATCATGTTTCCGAATCAGTCGACGAAACTACAGAGAAGAAAGTATTTGTTTTAATAACAGAAAGAAAGCTTCATTTTAGTTTTTGCAACAGTATTTATTTTAATTTATTGACTTATCAGAGTAAGTAACTAAATATTCATCAATTCAATAAAACTGTTCTTCGTGTGCTTCTCAGTGTATTTTTAAAATCGATTACTCTTTTACATGTACTTTTTTTTGGTAAATGTTTAGTCTGAAGATATATATAGGTATAGATGAAGTAAATTAGTTAAGGGTAAACGCGACATTCTGAATGCAACCGTAATTTATTACAAAACAAACGAATTTCGAATAAACATATATTATTTAAATTGTGGTTCGTGACGCGAGCGGTTAAATTATTTAAAAAAATTTAAATAAGTTGAGAATAATCCCGAGATCATAAAAGTTGTACAATCAACGCTTAAAATAACATCACCAAAATAGAAGAACGTTGTTTAACACCAAGAGCTTAAAACTTGACCCAGTAGTAGGTCACGCAAACTCGAGTGTTATAATTTCTCTCTCTCTTTCTCTCGCTCTCTCGCTCTCATTTTGAACTACATTATCAAAGAGTTAGAGCTGCACACGCAAAAACAAAACGATCAGAAAAGCGTATCGCGATGATAATAACCCATCAAAGTATGATTTAATGTATTTATAAACGATCTCTGAAAATTTCCACTCTACGTATACTCTACGATTTCTACATATTATATAGATAAAGAAAAAAAAATATATATACGAACCAACTCATGTAACTATCGCTGATAAACCTGCATATACACATTTTTCTCGTGCGGGCCGCTCGAGCCAACGATAGCGCACGAGAAAAGAAAAAGTAGGCAGAGAGAGAAAGAGCGAGAGAGTAAGAGTAAGTGCGGAGAGAGATCCCGCAGAGAGTCGTTAACATACATATATACACGCGCCACGAATCGGTAAAGTCTTTAACTGCGGTGATTATCTCACCACAGAAGCCTCCCCCTCCACTCTATACCTATACGGCATATCTTCCTCTCCCTCCCCCCATCGGCGCCCCGCTCTTTTTCCTTTGTACACACTTCGAATGTACGCGCGTTCCTCCCTCTCTCGTCCCCTTCCCCTCTTTCCAATCATTTTCGGACTCTCTCGAGCGCGGGACTGGGTTGGCATCGCGATATGACCACAGCCAACATCGCGCCAGACACTTTCAAACGTCGATCGTGTTCGAATTGCTGCTTCTACCTTGTGTACACACAAAACTCGCGAGGACGCGCATCATGAGGCAGTACACTGGAATCATACTCTCGGCTCTCGCTGTCCTTGTTGGCACGGTAATTATTACAACAAAAAAACAAAAACAAAAAAAAAACAAACCATATATCTATACTTGTATAGAATTTATATCGTTGCGGGAATAATATAATCTAAGAATTCATAGATGTAAACACATTGTATGCACAGGCTACCGGCGCGGATACCAAGATTACGGTAGACGTGTACTACGAGACTCTGTGCCCCGACAGCATCTACTTCATCACCAACCAACTCTCGCCCAACTACAGGGACCTCAAGAAATATCTCCAAATCAACTTTGTGCCCTTCGGCAAAGCATCCGTACGTACAAATACTTGCTAGAAAACAATTATTTACATATATATATATCTGTACACAGATCCGTACATGCATAACATTGTATTTCCTGAATGCAACAAAAAAAATAACCGTTTGTTTGTAACAGTGGGTAGTGAACGACAAGACCAAGACTACGACGTTCACGTGTCAGCACGGACCGAACGAGTGCCAGGGGAATCGAGCACAGGCCTGCGCACTTTACGAAATCGCCGAGAACGTGGTACTCGAGGATCAGCAGCAGAAAATGGTCGACGTGGTGAATTGCGCCATGCGTAGTCGTTCTATTGCCAACGCCGTCTCCCAGGTAAATTCTATACGCGCGTATAAATTGCATGAGCGCGTATGTGACTCTCTCTGTGTGCGTGTGTATAGGCGATTATTCGCGTGGAAATGAGTATTAGCTGCGGTTGCGATCGCGAGCTAATCGCGCGGAAATACATGTGCACCGTGTTTTTCCTTTGATTAGTTTTATAATCGTTTGTCTTGCATTATAGTTCGAAAGGATATTCCTTTTGGCGAGAATTCTATAGATTCGTATCCCAAAAGAAAGATGTTGATGTGTTAAAACAAAAGTTTATATAATGTATATCTTCCTTATAAGGATTCTATTTATTATTATTCATAGAAGTGTTTGTGTTTGTTTATCTGCTGCAGTGCGCGCGAGATTCCGGCCTGAGCTCTGCGTCGATCGACCGCATCGATAGCTGCTCCAGAACGAATCTCGGCGACCAGCTTCTCATCGCCCAAGGCGAAAAGACCAAGGCATTCGAGTCGCCCATCACCTTCGTACCGACCATCGTCATCAACGGGGTAAGTCAAATCAAACATTTATATATATTATATATAATCATTTCGTATTTTATAATCGATATATAAATTTATTCATTATATACGTGGTTGGTTTATAATCATGTAAAGTTTCTTACATATATAAATTCATCATTTTTTGTTTTTATGTAACCATAATACACACTACGAACTATTATAGAGCAAAGATAAAAGAGCATAAAAAATAGAATGTACAATATTTACAATTTTTACACTTGACCGTTATTCTACGGTTCGATTATTCATGTATAAGTTGAAGAAGAACTTTGTTGCATGTGTTCGCACTCGATTTTTGGTTTGCAGGTGAAGAAGTCGGAGGCCTTCCGTAACTTTGCCGGCGTGATCTGTCAGATGATCCCGAGCAGCGAGAGACCGAGTACTTGTCCTTAATGACCAGATCCCGCTTATTATGGATACACCGGATAGGTTTTATGTATTACCAAGATGAGATCTCATCGATTTCTTTATATATATTTATATATATATGACGTTATAAGTGTAATATCGCTAGTCGATAATACGTGGAAACGTTGGGTTTAAAACCCCTGTGTTTTTTTTTGTTTTTTTTTTTCATTTTTATCACACTCAAGTCCGACGTTATTTACAAATGTACAAAACAAAAAGAAGTATGCGTAAAAGTGAGTCTTTCGGCGCAATCGACATTGTATTCTTGTCCTTTTTTCCTTTTGTATATGAAAGTACTTAAGAGCCGCGGAATACCGATTTGTCTTCACATTAAATGTTTTTTTTTTTCGATTGAATGCCCGCAAAATGAGTTGTTCAGTTATTTATCCTTTCGCAAAATCCGGTTTCAGCAGTACCAAGGATAACCACTTTGTCTTCTATGAGTTACATTTGAATCATCTGATGATATATTTGCACTTGGCAAACGATGAAAAGGCCGGCTGAATAATGGCCTGCTCCAATATCTCGGATGTAAAGAGTTGAATCCTGTTGTTTTTCCGATGGCTTATAAATCGCGCAGTCTTGGTAGTTGATTTGGCTTTGGCATGTGCGAAGGATATGAGATCGCTCTATTCGCCGATGAAGACCGAGTCCTCGAGACTGCTGAGCTCCAAGAATTGCTGCTCGATGTCGGAGCCCAAGTCTTGCAGATCGCCGAGATCCTCCTCCGCTCCGTATCCTGAACAAATACAAATATTCATCATAAGTATACCGTTTAAATTAAATCTATCGAAAACAAATTATATAATATTTTACAATGAAATGTCGCATTTGAATTTACAAAAGTTATTGGATTAAATATAATTTGTTTTCCGAACGATTGGCATTTATATAATTTTCTCGCGTTGTATGCAAATTTAATTCTTTCCTTGACTCGCGAAGTACCGATAGACTCAGATTTGAATTTATCGTAAATCATCGAGCGCGCATAAATTTCCATTTCGAAAAAAGATTAGGGATAGGAAATTATCTCGACACAATATCGTATTTATTCTTATTACGTAATTTCGTTTTACTTATACATTGTAATTTCATTATTTGAACTTAATCATATTCAAGATATTAAATCCAAGCATAAAGAATGAAGAAAAAAAAAACTATTACTCAACATTCTATTCAATGTTGAAGTTTATTCGCCTTATAAACTTCATAAAAATGGGCAGGTAAGCGCAATCGTACATAAGCTCCTCGAACACCTACGCGTTACGCGATTATGCATTTAAATGAAATGATTTGTCGAGGTGCACCGCGCGAGCGCACACATTGTATCCATGCACGGAGAGCCAAACAAATGTGAAATTGCCGTATAAGAGAAAGAAGAGCAAGTGTATAAAAATGGATTAGAAGCGCGTGCGTAGCACGTGGCATAGCGCGGCGGCACGTGCGTCTCTTTCTCGAGTGCCTGCATCTACTACGGCCGATACATACGTACAAGAAAGGGGGAGAGAGAAAAAAAAAAGAAGGAAAGAAGAAAGCGTAGTATATGGAATATTATTTTAAGACTCGCTGTGGGGTAGAGGCATAAACTGCACCGAAAGTGCACCTCCTCTGAGATTCAATATGGACGATTATACCGAACCCAAAGCATTGCATCTACACTATATGTGCGCTTCTATATATCTATATACATATGCATCGTGTGTTGCAATGATATCGCGTGCAGTGCGAGAGAGCACACGTTACACTCGCACGCCAGACGTTAGTCACGCGTTACGGCCAAAAAAAAAAGGAGCCGCTTTGACACCCCTTTCCATCCACAACCCCTTCCCCACGCCGCGCGGCCTCGCGACTCGTATATGAAAAGTTTTTGCCCATTCTTTTATACGTACGTATATATGCGATGTAAAAATAATCTCTTCGTCTTACTTCTTATATCTTGTGTATTTAGTACTCGTTTTTTGGAGCAAGCGCGCGCGCGCGCGATGACTTTTTCTTTATGCCCGTAATGATTTTTCGTTGATACAGTTGAATTTCTTATTTGTCGTGTTTGTATTCATGTATAGTCAAATAGGACGGAAAATGAAAATTATATGTTTAGATTGTATTGATACCTTTCCGGTAGCTTGTTTTCTCGTTCTTTTCTCTCGCACTTAAATATATATACATCAAGGCTATTATGACGTCTGGCAGGAAACGATTTTGTTTTATTAGCGATCGTAATATAAAGGATAACGGTAAAAGTTTACGAACTGTGATTCAGTTTGATTTCTTAATAGCAAATGAATTAAAGCCAACCATATAAACGTATTATATCGTTCCCAAAAAATGTATGTGTCAGGTGGGACTGGATAGAAAACCATGCCACCCCCCAGATATACATAATATACAGATTAAGCGGACAAACTCACCAATACTGTCGAGTCCAAACTGGCTTCTATCATCGATGAGGAACCGGGCGACCGACTCGTAGGGTATGTACTCGTGTCCATCGTCCATGTTGTTCGGCACGTGGTCAACCTGTGGGGATACGATCGCCGGGTAAGGTTTCATGTCGGCCTCGTCGAACATGTCCAGCGGATCCTTCTGGGATCCATAATCGGAGGAGATCGACGGGTTTCGCGTTGGCTGGTGCGACTGTTGGCGATATATCGAGGAGGCGCTCGAGGAGCTCGAGTTCCTTCTGTTCGCCGTGGTCGTTTTGATGCTCAATCGGCTCTCCGAGGAGAAGCTGTTCAGGTCGGTGTGATTCTTGGCGTGTTTGCGGAGCGACGAGGGATCGGTGTAACGTTTACCGCAGCCCGCCACTTGGCACGCGTACGGCTTCTGCGATCATTCACACATGCACGAAATTATTAATTATTATCCACGGTTCGTTCTTACGAAACTACTCAAGTGCGTCTGTGACAATTACCGTGTCGTAATGGGTCCTCTGGTGTTTGGCGCGATCGCTGCTGTTGCTGAATGCTTTGGTGCAGCCGCGATGCTGACAGGCGTAGGGTCGCTCGCCCGTGTGCGATCTCTGATGGATCTTGAGATTCTCCAGTCGCGAGAAGGCCTTCTTGCAGCCGGCGAACTGCAAACACAGATCGAATGTAACAGAGGCCCGACATTGTCATTGGCTATTATACACACACACACACACACACACACACACACACACACTTACGGGACATTTGTTGGGCTTCTCGCCGCTGTGGACTCTCATGTGTATCAGGAGCTTGTATCGCGCGTTGAAGGGACGATCGCGCGAGCATCCCTGCCAGAGACAAGCGAACTGAAAGTCGTCCTGTCCCCCGACATTGGCAGCACCGTAATCCTTGCCTCTGGCCTCCTTATCCTTATCCTTGTCGCGGTGGAGTCTGCGGCTGTTCCCGTGTGCGCTCGTCGACGAGGACTCGACGTGTCGCCTCTCGATGTGCTGGACGAGGTCGACCTGTTCCGTAAACGCGCAGCCGCAGTCGAGCCATAGACAGGGATAGGACACGGCTGACCCGTCGTCCGATTGACCACTTCCTAAGGACCATTACATTCGTATCCAATTTATTATTTAAACGTACATCGAACGATGTATAATAAATATAGGAATTGTATCGACCAATGTGGTTTTATTCACGAGCACATTGTCGCTTCAGTCAATCGAAACTCGTATAAATGTAAGAATAAAAAAAATTACCGTAAGACTCCTCGTGGTTGTCACGGTCGGGTAAAGTCTGGGCCGCGAAGATCCTCTGTTGCTGCTCGTCGGTAAGCATGAGACCCTCGTCCCTCGGCAGAACGATCTGATTGTCGATCACCGCCGTCGCCACGGGCTCGGTCTTGATCTCCTCGAGCAAGTTGCTCCTGAAGACGTCGGCTACCTGGGGATTCTGTTGCGCGGACACCAGATGGCCAACCGGATAAGTCGCTTCCTTCTCCAACTGTGGGACCACTTCGCTGATCGCGTATTCGGGCGTTAACTGCTGTTGGATCGGCTGCTGCTGTTGCGACGTTTCGGGGTTCGGTAGAGTCGTTGGGTCGCCTCTGTTCGTCACGATTTTTCTCGTATTGGTATCGGATATTCGGGCATAATTTTGCTAAGAGTTTGTCAAAGGATGTATACCTGATGAGACTGAGATCGAAGTCGTCGACAGCCTGGAGGGTCTCCTGTATGTCGAGCTGGGATTGTTGGAGTATCGAGGGAAAGCAGAAGAGCGCCGTCTCGTCGTGGTAATGATTGGCAAAGTCATTTTGGTTGTACTGTTGTTGGTCGTACAGCTGATTGTTGTCCATCTGGTTGTTGTTGGCTTGGGCGAAGCTACGCGAGAAGGAGAAGGCAGTGCTTACGGAGGGCAGTCGGTGATTCGATTCGTCGTTGAGTCTCGACCAATTGTTCGGATAGGACTGTTCCCAATCGTTGACGTTGTTGTTCCAGCAGTTCGATGTGAAATTGCCCACCGGCACCGTGTAATTGGCCTCGCGCTCCGCTACACGCGCCAACGCGTGCTGCAGCTCCT
Organism: Megastigmus dorsalis; assembly: GCA_900490025.1. Taxonomy (NCBI): domain Eukaryota; kingdom Metazoa; phylum Arthropoda; class Insecta; order Hymenoptera; family Megastigmidae; genus Megastigmus; species Megastigmus dorsalis. Next base: position 20,920 of record UELU01143735.1, on the reverse strand, counting down.
CGTCTAGGTGCATCCTTCTGCTCTTTGTCGTCTGCGATTTGAAAAGCATGCAGTTTTAACATCGATATATATATAGGGATCTTTTTCATCGGCATGCTGCAAATTCGTAAATCAAATCGTTGCTTGTTGCGCTGAGTGTGCGCATACATATATACAGACACTTGAGAGAGACTGAGAGAGATAGAGAGAGAGAGAGTTATACGTGCGCGCTAGATCTCGTGGATATTTCGTAAATGGCCAACTTATCAGCGCCTCTCGATAAATCTCGCTCTTTTTTCTCTCTCTCTCTTACTCGTGCGTATTATATACATATGTATATACACGATGTGTACATCGCGAGTCGCTCAAAATTGCTGAAAATTAATACATGGAATTTCATGTACATGTATAGATATGTCTATAACGGACGTTTATCGCGTTGACTTCGGGTCTCAGGGTCAGATCGGTATGCGCGATGATGCGGATTAACTCTCCCCCCAAAAGTTGCGAAAACCCAGCACAACGTCTTTTTTTTCTTCTTTCTTTTAATTCAGTTTCAGCACTTACATGTATACTCCGCATATGTATATATACACATGTACACGCCACACATGGAAATCGGCGTTTGTCGAAATGACTGATGAAAGACCGATAAAACCATTATATAATACACAATAACCGCGCGCGAACAGTAAAATATGGAATATTCGGGGGTATAACGGTTCGCCGTATGTTATATATTTATTGGCGTTGGTTATCGGTTGACGAATACACTAGGAACAATAAAACAAAGAAGACGAAAAAGATACGAATCATCTGTGGGCGAAGTCGCGCGATGTTTACGCGGCACTAAAAGAGCCAAGTCAACGATCGCGCAACTCTATATCGGCTCTCGTCGCCGCGGCGCGTACATCATACCGCGTACTGCAGCTACAAAGCTTTTTCTCGAGATAATTGAAAATTGTTTGTTCGATCGTGATTCAGCTAGCGAGAGCGCAATTCTTTCCTTTTTTTTTTTTTGTGTTTTACCATATTTATGCAGCGCGAGAGATAAGTGCGATGGTGTGTAACGAAACTATTCGTATCGTGTATATATGTAAAAGATGGAACGACGAGATCGCAGCGTCAAGGTCTGTGTGTAGGCGACATTAGCGCGCCGAAAGCTGTACATTATTTATCGGTCAACGACCATCCGCGCGATAAATAAAGGTGGCAGGGAATTTTCGAGAGAAATATAAAAAAAAAGCTCGCCCCGTGCGCCGATGATGATTTGGGAAAATTTGTGAGGAACTTACTTGTACTGTAAAGATCCTGGTTGTGTTCCGGTTGTCGTATAATACCGGTCCACGTCCAATATAATATCGCGCTGCACCGTCGATTATAACGCTCTCCTTTTCTTCCAGTCGAGTCGATCTCACGCGCGCACTCACTCTCTCTCTCTCTCCCCTTCCTCTCTCTCTCTCTCTCTCCCTGTCACATGTGTGTTTCGGAGCTACTGGGCAAACGATACGTTGCGAGTAGTGAGTCGACGGTCTCTCGTCTCTCCTACGTTATCTCTCGCGCTCGCAAGCTCTCCGTCTTACTCTCCCCTCCTCCTCCACCGAGGAAAACTTGGGAGTATAATATATCTATCGGCACCTATCGGCAACGATTATTCCGCGCACATCGACGAGTGCAAAGTGTGCAGAAGAGGCGCGCGCGTACACATACTGGTGCAATATCGGCTCCGTACGTCATTCGAGTCGGCCAGGACGGGGCAAGGGGAGAATGATCGCGGGGGTTGTGTCTTGCTCTCTCTCTCTCTCTCTCTCTCTCGATGAACACGCGCACACTTTTGATACACTTAGCGAGAGAGAGGAACGACGACGACGACGACGACGACGACGACGTCGATCGGCTTTGCGAGCTGACTAGCGAGTGAAGTCTCGGGAGATAAGGAAGCCGGCTATGCCTATGTAATACGGTTTACTCGTCTCTGGTGCCGAGGAACGTCTTGGCTCGGTGACGGGGAGGGGGACGACGGCTGCACGCACTTTGGGATCCTCCCGCCCTCTCCCCACGCACTCGCTTGCGTCTCGCCAACCCCGCGAGCTTGTAGGGGAAAAAAAGGTCTGGATGTGTGTGCGTATGTGTCTGCTTTGCGCCGCCCACTCGCGTGGCGAACATACACACACACACGCGCACGCCAGATTGGGCGACTCGTTAACATTTCGATCGACCGTTTGGCTGCAGCGGCTATTTAAATAATTGAATATATAGGGGAAATGCAGAGAAATATGCGGACGTGCTGGTTATCGGACGGGTTTTAGGGAATTCGAACGAATGATAATATATATATAAAAGAGTGTCTTATCTGCTTTTGTCATTTGTTTTTGCATTATCGTAGCCTCGTGTGTTTACTATTTAATACATACGTATATAAGCATATAGTCGATTAGACGCGGTGTACGAGAAAGTTTTTGAAAAGAAATTCGATGCATTAGCTTTTTGAGAGAATAAGCTGTGTGTGCAACAAGCGATAGACACGAGCACAAGTCAATCACGCAAGAGATGATGATTGATCTGGACTGTGTGTGTGGCGAGTGTACAATCGAGAGTCAATAACGCATAAGATTTACCCTACTTCTTTGAAGCGAGACTTATTATTATCAATCGCTCGCGGAATAAGACTTCGATTCATCGCGAGCTTCAAAAATTGTTCCCCCTTCATCCATGTCGATCATTGACTATTTGAATTTTCGTTATAAATACGACCGAGGCGAATACAAAAGAACAAAACGAGCCCGGCAGCGCCAACCCATTGAACGATGTTTACCGTTTGATTATTTTTTTACCGTCGCATAAGTTAGCGCGGCTTATAATGTGACATTTTGAACCGGTTTCATTACGTATTGTTTGGCTCGTATATAGATATAGAATATTTGCTATCCGGTAAACATTTAACGCGAGCGGGATTTACTTTAGCTTAGAACGATCTTTTCCTTTTACACCGCCAATGAAGATAAAATGTAGATGCATTGAGTGTAAAAGCAATAAATTGTGTAACGGAGTACTCGAGTATCGCGGCTCTTTTTAATTTTCCACAGCGACGATCACGTGTTCGACGCGCTTCTTAACTCATCTTCCGTCTTTCAACGTAATTATAAAATCGCTATTAATTCGATTAAATAGTACCTATAACCGCATCGATTGCGAAACTGCTCGGATAATTAAATATCTTGTTATTCGGAAATAGTTTCCAAAGTTCTTTCTCCGATTACGAATCCATTATAATTGCGTCGTCTGTGTAATCAATGAGAAAATATTGACCAGTTCACACATAGACGAGAATCTAAAAGCACTCGAGCTATCGTTTGACGCATGTTTACAACGTACATACACGATCACTTTTACGCTCGCATTGTTTTTGTTGATGCACTAAATTCTCGAATGCAACTTGCGAAAATAAGAATTCGCTATGGAAGTCGCAAGATATCGATTATTCCAGAAAGCATATCTGATAAGGGCACTCGAAAAACGTTGCATCGCACGTATATAGGAGTAACGACCGAACGTAGCGAACCACGTGGAGGATATAATCCCACGTGTCGATCTGTCTCCGGCTGCAGCAACAGCAGCCGCGTCTCGTCGCAGGTGGACGCGATTTCTTAAACGTCTTCTTCTCCCGTACCGCACGTGTAGACGTATATTCGATGTTCGTTAGGGGTAGATCGTATAAATCGGTGGGAACCTCTCTCGTCTATTCCCTCCTATACACTTTCCAATTTCTCCCTCCCGTTATAAAAAACAAACATACATAGACACTCTCTCCTCCCGATACATGTCGCTCGACACTACACATATATACACGTGCTCCGAAGTCATGTCGTGCGCGGATAGCCGATGGATGCGTACGGTGTCTTATATAAAAGGCCATGGGAACTCTGGAAAAAGGAGCTCATCCTCGCTCCAGCTTTTCCTCCCTTTTCGGATCTTTAAAAAACACCCGTAGGCCACCAGCTGTCCAACACACGTCCGAAAAACTCTCGGGAATTTCTCTCATATAGACACACACGTGTCTTTTAACGACTATTACAGTTTTCACGCGTGTATCGGGGAATAATTAACGATCGATTCGCGTCAATTTTCCTCGCACACGATATACATGCTGATGACCCTTCGTGGCTATATATGCACATGTATGTGTGTACGTGCAGTGTATGCTGGAGCGCACGTGTGCGTAACGCGCAGTTTAGATTTTTAGAATAATTTCAGATGCGTCAAGAGAGTGAGAGAGAGAGAGAGAGAGAGAGATGTGGCAAAAAAGGCCCCTATATGTGCGCGGCGTGCATATGTGTCGCAAAAAAGGGACGCGAGCCTGGCGCAGTACACAGCCATGCGCTGCCGCAGTGAGCTGACGGTTCAACGCTCTATTATGCGTTTCTCGCGACTGGTCCTCTCTCTCTCTCTCTCTCTCTCTCTCTGCATCATATAATGGAATATATCGCAATGGCGTGCACGTGTTTGTGTGTGCAGCAGAAGCGTGGATCCTATGCAACGCGCGCCCGCGCCGGGCTATAAAGTATATCGTGTATAGCGCGGGGCTGTGGCGAGAAATTTATAATTCCACGAGAGAGAGAGAGAGTGACTGCACTGGAAATAGAATCGCCATACATGGCGTGTTATTGTGCGCTCCTTCGATTTTTCGTCCTAGGTAGGATTTTTGCGGGCTATGCGATTTTATTCGGTTCTACATATGCGTCTCTCGTTATACGTTCTTATTTTCTCCATCCCTGGGCTTTTACGGCGTGTCAATGACATTGGTATATTGTATGTTGGGGGCTATAAAGTTTTTGATGGCCGCGAGCTGTGTAGGAGGCAATGCGATACACTTCAGTTTAGGCAAAATGAGCGGGGGTTTGGAAAATTTAGGTCGCTTTTTTTTTGTATAGAGCACCGCATGGGTAGATCCCGCAAGTGTTGCGCGTTGATGGAAACGGTATAATGTTGCTATATATAGTAATGAAGCTGCGATTAAATGGGACGTGCGTGTACAACATGTGCTGGATAAATTGCACGCTAAATAGATAATTATTCTATACTTATATAAAATACGATGTCAGGGTATGTATGAATAAATTTGGCAAATGAAACTATTTAATTGGAGAAATTGAAATTACTATATGTGATTGACCAGTACATTACCGAATTAACTTTTCTCTGAATTAAAAATTTCTTTGTATTGATAAAAGTTGAAATTGTTTCGACGGACGGATCATAGTATTTCCAGAGCTGTCGCAAACGGTATTGGGAAATTGTACCGCTGTGTCTGTACATATGCATTCAACGCATTTCCTTCCTATACTTCCAAAATACACAGACATACACACATGCGCGCGACTAAATCGAAAAACATCTCGCATACTTATATCTGTTTACAAAATTATAGTTTTACGACACCATCGAGCCACCACATAATCGAAATAAATACTCTGTCCGCAATAAACAAACGAAAATGGGTTTGGAAAACATTAAGCGCATCATCAGCGACAATAATCACGCATATAACTGCATCCCCTTATATACCCTTCATCTCCGCAGTACTGCGCCTCTATACCGAACAAAAAAGACCGTAACGTTTACTCCATGCAGTGCGTACAGCTTCGACATAGTCATGTGCATATATGTATATATATATAGGAAGACTCCGCACGCACTGCACCCACATATACCAGCAGCAGTGCATGGATATACGGCCAGCCGAGTAATAGAGTGGCCACATGTGGTCTGCCAGCCCTTCTATATAACGCGAGCGCACCGAGACAGAGAGAAAGAGAGAGAGAGAGAGAGAGAGAGAGCGGCAACACTCTTCTCTCACTCTCTTTGACTTTTTTGTCGAGGCACCTGTCAACCTCGTTCGTTCGTTGCCGTTACTGCATATAGTCCCGCGCGCGCGCTCGCGCTCATATAGAGGCTTCACGCGCACCATCTCGCTAAAGCTCGTTCACATGTGTCTTCTTCACACTAAAATAATATACTGTATAACGGAGAGCGAGAGCGAGAGAGAGAGAGAGAGAGAGAACGTGTGCGTGCGTGCATGCGCTCGCGAGTTGACGAAAAACGAGAAGGACAAAAAAAACGCGTGTGTGCCGCGCGGCTTGACAACGAGAGAGAGAGAGAGAGAGTGAGAAAAAGAAGAGAGTGGATTCGGTGCAGCGGGAGAGGGGGATGAAGTTCTTCTCTCTCGCTCTCTCTCTCGACTCTTTTTCCCCAACATTGCACTCGATCGTATATGATGATGAGCGAGTTCATGTGCAGTATATGTGTATATACTTACATATATATATATATATATACATGTATATATTTGTAGGCAGACTATAGTGAAAAAAAGTATGCCTTTCATAAATCAGACGCGGCGCGCTTTTCGTTTTCGTTCAGAAAATCACGGTTGGAAATAACGACGAGGGCTCCGATTAAAAATGGAAATTTAACGCTTCGGTTATTTTCGGAGGGACTGTATGAAAGATCATTAGTAGAGACCAAGTGGCCATTGGACGAGTTTGACAATTTTTTAAATTGATGGATATTTTGTCGTTCCATTATTCGATTTGCCTCAACGGTTTCAGATATATTCTACGTAGAGGTTAGTTCACAGTTGGAGCGATCGTTGGAATCGAAGCTTCCTAAATTGTACTTGGGTGTATTAGGCGTTGCAAATGCATTGCAAATTGAGAGCGTCGAGAACTTGCATGAAAAAACTGTCTCGAGGAATTTCCAGAGGAATTTTTCCTCGTTTACGTACAAGTACTGAGGAAAGTGAATCAGTTTCTGCCGAGCGATTAGATATATATTTGGGTCTACTCTTGATCAAGTGGTATATCCTCGTGAAATGACTAATTATAAATTACTGTACACTACACAATTTACATACTGTAGGTGTTTCTCTAACGAGTTTTTAAATGTTACTTTATTTGAAAAATCAAAATAAATATAATCATCTAGTGCTTAAAAAAAGTAGTAAAACCTGTACATTTAGCGGACAGAACTTCTGTTACTGTCTATATACCTTCACAGTGTGTATAACTTTGTTAAATTAAAGAATAAATAGTTCTTTTTTATATAGAGAAAAAAGTCCGTGTCAACCAATCATCGTCGCACTGATTTGAATTAAAATAACATTTTATCGGAATAATTTTGACTCTCTAAAGAGTCATTCGTATTCAAAAACTTTTCAATGCCTACAAAGTATCCAAGTATTGTAAAATAAATTGAACAATTTTCATAATACACATATTATAATCCGATCCGCAGATATCGCTCGAACTTTTTCATTTCACCGAGAAAATATGTTATTTTAATAAACGACTTTGTACACAGAAGTCAAAAACATTTAACGCTCGCGCTTATCACGGAGATAATAAAATTGTAATCATTTTTACGTATGTTTTATAATTAATTTGTCATAAACAGCAGACAGTTTTAACGTGTGTATGATAAAAATAAATTTACTTTAACCAAGTGTTTTTACTGCCAGCAATAAACATGATAATCGCCGCGTGTAACACTTCACCGCGACAATACCAAGTGTATGAACTAGAAATCAAAACAGTTACGACATGATTTTTAAATCTCAAAACGCGATTACTTGTTTCAGTGAAAGCAATATACTTTTGATTATGATAAAAGAGCTTCGAAAATTTCTGTTATCTGTTATACTGAGAAAATAAAATTTCTTCGAATCAAAGAAAGTTCCATTGACGGGCGGACGATGAAAAATTTCGTTAAGAAAATTTTCTTCTTGATTTAACAAAATATTTTATCATCCGCCCGTAACGAAGCCTTTTTTGGATTCGAAGAAATTTTTTATCTCAATGAGCTATGCATCTTTCCACTATTATATAAGTAGGTATGGCAATTGGTTTATTGTTTTTAATGACTGTACGCATTATTATGCTGATGATTTGGCACAAATATTTAACGAATTCATCTTGGATCTATTCATAGAACACAATGTGCTTGTGTGTATCAGCCGCAAACTTGAATAGAAACTTCAATATTTGAGGAGTGAACGTATCGCCAACGATACTCGATCAAAAACAACTGTCACATTTACTGTATAATAAAATGTAATTGTAAAAGCGTTCGTAACACCTGCGATACAGTACACGATTACTCGCTTCACTCGTAGATTTCATCATATAGCCTCTTTATCGCCGCGTTGTAATAGTGAAATTTTCACTATCGGCAACACGCCCCCAAAACGTAAGATAAAGAAAAAAATAGGTAGAATCGTAATAATACAATTCGTTTCGTGTATATATATGCAGTAATTCGGTATGGCTACTTTACACAAACATATAGTCGAGTCGACTCGCGGCGGCTCACTTCAGCGCATCTAACCAAGATAATGGAAAAAAAAATATTTCAACACCCGACGGCGGCGAGAGCTCAAAATAATACAAGTGCAATCAACAAGTAAGTACGTACGTACGTCGTCGTCGAGGCAATCTTTACACAACACACATAGACTACCACATGTGAGAGGAGTCGTGCCATCTTGGATTCCCCGCGAAGATGATAGGTTATCAGTATTAAATATTTTTTTGTTTATTTATCGTACACACGACCAGACTTAATGTGCTCTCTCGCTCCCCCTCCTACTCCTCCCTCTCTTTTCTCACTCACTCTCGACGTCTTTAAATGATGCTTTATCGCCGGGAATTGTGGCCACTGAGAATTAGAATCGCACGAGATAACCAGATGATTTAAAAAAATGATTAAGGTGACACGCGCGGCATGGCTTCTTTATTCTTTCTCTTCGATGCCCGATTCAGATATATATACACATGTATGTGGGAATCGTGATTTTCGGGTGTGTCGGTGCTTATAAAGTTATCGCCGCGAAACGCTCGTGTCGCGCGGATTTCCCTTATATAATTCAATGACCGAGCAATCGAATTTCTTGCGACATATTAGTTTTGATATTCCAGAAATGCGAGCCGATGCCTAATATTTCATATATGTATATTGAATTAGATAACGGACGGCTTTTTTTAACTTTGTGGATATATATAATGTTTAATATCGGTAGGAACATATACCATTATTTCGTTTTACAATGATGAAATTAATATTCATTGAGAAATATTCTGATACGGGAGAATTTATTCATCAAGTTATCGATAACTACATTTTTGCGAAATTGTGAAAAAAATTTATAGGATCAAATCGGCATACAAAGTGATGCAACTTTTCATGCAGATCAAATCACTTCATTACCGAAAACCACACACTAGATATAATTCGAAACCGCATATATACACTTCCACAGCTCAATCAGTCTTACTAGTAATTTATTTCATTCATGCACGAGCTATAATACCATCTATCTAAGAAACAGCGCAGAACTTTTCAGCGATTCAATGTCGAACTCGACGCGTCACACGACATTGTCGAATCATTTTTTGTTCGAGCGCACAAACTCGCCGCCTATATAAGCTTTCGTCAAATAAGAGACGAAAAAAGAAGAAACTATATAGTCTCGCTTACAACTACTCATTATCAAATGTAATGTAGGAAAAATAAGTAAGAGCACTTAAAATCCTCAAGGTCTCGGGTTCGACTATATAGATAAAAGGAACAAAATCGTTGTATAATTTTTTTTTATCGCCAGCGGAATTCTTCGATATTGCGAAAAACCGGAGTAAATAACTCTTCGCTGTTACATATCGAACATGTATAAATTGACGCTGCGATGATGCGCTAAAATCACATAGGATATACGACGTGCGATTGGTGATACAAGAAGGCTACCGTGCGCCGTATAATAATATACCGAATCATCGATTCAGCACAAAAGTCTCGCGAAGCGCAGCACCAGCAGATAGTCGATAACCTTCGGATAGATAAGGTTTTCTTTCTAGTATATTATAAGTATATATGCCTGGATTAGTGATGAAATGCGGATCGCGTATACAATCGGGTCTTATTGACTAATATCTGATTTATACTTACGCGCGTTAGAATATATATATCTTTTTTGAACGCTGTATATTTTTCGGGGTAAGCGCATGCGATTTATTATTTCCGGTGCGTCGATAAACGAGATATACTCGAGAAATAATTTGTATAAATTTCGCAGTTTATTTTCGTCACGATTCGAACGACTCGCGCAATTCTCGCGGGACTGGTTGTGGTGGTGTTGCGAGTCTTCGCCGATGAGATAGTGGACAATATGTGCGCGCGTGCGTCTGTGCGCGGATGCCCTGGAGAGATGGAGAAATTCGTTTCGGAAAATTTTTCGTTCTATCTTTTTTTTTTTTCTTTGCGTAATGTTTGCGAGCTTTGAGTAGGAAGCGTTTGGGTGAATACCCCAATTATTAACATCCTATAGATTGTAATTTCGTTTGGTCACATTCTTTCGAAATTTATAATCACACTTAAAATTTATCTCTTTATTAAATATATATATATATAAGTGTGGTTTAAAACAGTATATTTTTATTCCAACTTGATATTCATTCATAAAAACTATCGCGTCTGATAATACGTACAGAATCTTCCAAGTTCCATGTATATATAAATTATTTTAAAAAATGATTGCTGCTTATCAGACATTTAATTATTATTTTAGATTGACACTATTAAACTGTGTTATTTAAGTAAGTGAATGCTTTACAAGCGTAAGATGTGAAGCTTCAAATTATATCAAAATGGATCACAATTGTTATTATGAAACTATTTGATTGAAACAATAAATCGAATGTAATTTAATTCTACCATTCATATTGCGCAATAAACATGAAATACTCTTTAAACTTGAAATCAGATCAATTACTGCTTTATTTACGGATACGACCGGTTAGCAGACTGAAAAAGTAGGGTAGCGAAAGTAGAAAGTTCAAGTTCAGTTTTTGGAATTTTTTCACCGACTCATACGTATTATATGACGTACTACATAAGATAATTGAATTTGCAAATATAAACTTGTGTTAATTTTATCGCCGATGCTTATCTTTAATTTAATACATTCGCGATTAAAATTACTTCGAATAAAATATGCGTAAAACAAAAAAAAAAAAAAAGAAGAAAACTTTCACCCGCGACACACGAATTTTCAATAAATCAAACTTTTTGCAATCTCCGCTGTAACTTATATACTTTCTAAAGAGTCTGGAGTACGTCATTTACGATCTTTAAACATCCAAGCCTAATTAATCGCACTTTCAGCAATTAAATTAAGACTATAACGTCGCAGGAGACGTGTGTACAAAAGTGACAATCTGCACACAACTTCATCAAAGTCTACAGCAGCGAGAGTCTTAACTTACATCCCGAGCTACACATATAATCCTCAGTAATAAATATATATATGTACATAAACGCTGGAGCGGTACGTGTCCCAAGAGTCGTCCCCAACTCTTTTTTACGTTATTCCCACAAAAAAAAAGAAGCCTCCACCGCGTATTTGAAAATAGGGTATAGAGTAATAGGGTTAGAGGCTTGTCAGCGTTTAGCTATGTAACGCGTATAAGCTGGTGCTCGGTCAAGCGAGTGTATATGCGGTGTATACAGAAATAGAAGGAGAGCTTCGAGAGAGACTCTGCGTGTGACTTTGTATAATTAGGCACGTCGCAGTGGATATGCCGCGCGAGAGAGATCTGTCGGCTTGTTTTCCATATTACTCGACAACCCCCGAATCAACAAACCACTCGTGCATGCTTTACGGCCTCTCTCTCTCTCGCGCTCCTCGTGTATTGGAGCGACGAAAAAAAATGCTGTCGATTCGTTGACAACGTGTATATAAGTACCTGCTGCTTAAATTTAACCGCGACGGGTTTATGTGGGAACCTATTAAGATTCGACAATATATATAGCAGCAAATTATCGTCGCACTTTCATAAAAAGAAATATTTTCAATCATAGCAGTATACAAGTATATTATCAATTTAAAAACTGTTTTATTAAAAAGCATTAGTATAAACGAAGGGTTAACGAAAGCTAAAGCTAAATCAGCAATTACTGCGTTGCCTAATCAATAGCTGAGCTCGAGTGACGACATAAGATAAATCTGAAGTCAATTAAAATTTTAGATATAACTTTATTTACTTTACTATGTATTTCGTGCGTTTAAAAAGTAACTTTTCTTTCTGAAGAGTAGAGAATTATCTGGATTCTTGGAAAGTCTGATCGATCCTATATTAGGAAACACTATTTTTGATTTCAGAATAAATTTATTTCGTCAATTGATTAGGAACTCATGAACGAGGAAAAAAATTCCAGAATTGAAATTTTTTTGATAACGGTTTATCTTTTAATAAAATTCTTATTTTTATAAGCTCAAGTTCAATGAAAAGTCCGACTGTGAATTTAATTTAAAAAAAAAAATGAAAAAATATATTACAGATAAAGCAGGACAAATTTATTTTACATTAAATTATTAACTTTTTACAAAGTAAACTTACCAAAAAATAATAATAATCCATAGATACAAACAAAGAATATTAACTAATATAAACATGTTTATTAAAATATCTTAGTGATAATTTAGCGCTTCTTAATACATCTTTATACAATTTTATAAAATGTATAAAAATAGTGTTCTATAAAGGTTTTAACTGATATGTTAAATTAAACTAAAGCCGGATCTTTTATTGGAAAATGTTGAACAAAACCACTGCTCCATGCAATAGTTAAGATGGTGATATCAAATTGTCCTTGATAATTGTTGTAAAATTGTATACAATTAGGAACTTCACCATAACATCCTTTTACAAAACATAATGGTTTCACCTCAGTTATCCTTGATGTTGCTCCAATCTTTGTTTTAAATATAGCGATCAGTGGACTGTCCTGAAATATTTATAAGTATTAAATATTTAATGATGAAAAAATAAAGAAAATAAATATTTATTATAATAGAAAACGTTTAATTACCTGAAACAGTATTGCTAAATATTTTCCATTGGAATCCCAATCCATTGATACAACTCTCCCTCCAACAGGAATCTCTACATCTTCGTTATGTGAACTAAATATCACACTACTTAAATCAATTAATGGTACAGCAATTTTATTATCGTTGGCTGTACCAACTTTTTTTACATCAAAGATTTGTTCTTGTAAAGGTAAAGAAAATATCATTGTTGGATCTTCGGTAGTTGTAAAAAGGAGAGTCAAGTTTGGTCCAAAACATGCAGCAGCAACTCGACCATAAGGAACAGTCCATCTTTCAGCTTTCCATGGAGTTCCTACTCCAATATTCCATACTCTGAATAAATAATAGTTTATTTCTATTTACCATTTCAATTAGAAAATAAAAAAAATTATTTAATACACACCTGAAAACTTTTCTACAAGTTGTTGCTAATAATCTCGATCCACAAGATGACCAGCACGTAAAACATAATCCTCCTCCACCAATGCGTCTTAAAGGAATTCCACTTTCTTTTGCTACATCCCAAATTATCATATTCATATCTCTCAATGAGCAGGATACTAACAAATCTCCCTAGATAAAAAATAAAGTTTCCTTATTTCTTAATTGTTAAATATTTCATGAATTAAACAATACATAATTTACAGAAATAAAATTTCAAATAAAAATCAATAATTCAATTGATAATTAATAATTACTTGAGGATTCCATGAAACATTTGTAACTGGTGCGTGATTTCTGTATTTTAACATAAATGCATAACTCAGAGAATTACTAGCTGCCCCCAACTCGACTGTCCAAATTAAAACACCATTCTGACAAGCTGCTGCTATTTCTCTACCAGCATTCGGTCTCCAACTCATACAACATACTGATTTTTGTGCACTATGTCTTAAAACGGCGGTACCTATATTGCCAGTAGAAAATATTCTAATACGATCGTCTCTTGTAGCAACTGCCAAACGTAGGTGATGTGGATGCCAAGCTATGCAACGAATCTAATGATAAAATTAATTAATAAATGTTTTATTATTGTTAATTTGTATTAGTATAAATAATTTTTACCAATGCAGTTGCCCAGTCTCTAGTTGAAGCTACATCTGCAACAGAACCATATCCAGAGGCAGGTAACACACTGCGCCAAATAGTTCCACCCTCTATTAAATCCAATATCCGTGTCAGCCTAATAATTTTATATTTATTTTTTTCAATGATTATTATTTCATTTTACTCCATGCACGATTTTTTAAAAATTAGGTTGTATTACCTGGTAGCTAGCCAATAAATCGGATATGTGATTTCTTGTGGATTTTCAGCAGCAGCAGTCCTAATTGCTTGTAAAACACCTTTTTCTCGCCAAATGCTAACTATCTTTTTGAAGGCACTGTCTTGTACTGGTAAGAACAAATCTCTGGCAAAAATTGTACGTGCTGTTTCTCTTGTAGCTAACATTTCAGGTGTAATATGAATTGGAGGAAATTCACGCAAACATGCAGCAAAAACTTGCATTTCTTGCGGATGCTCTTCTCTTGTGCAGTATACAGGGCCATTGTTTATAAAAGTTGCAGTCATCAAATCATCACCAAACAATGGATTATAAAAATCCGATAGCGATGGTAGCTTCAACATTTTTAGCTTTTTATTCTGAGGCCTGTTAATAAATTCAAATATAAAAATTTATTATCACAGGAGTAAACAATAAATTTGTAAGAAGTTTTCTTGGTTGTACATACAAAAAAATGGTAAAATGTATCCCACTTCAAAAAGTTAAATATCTTTCATGTTTTATTTATCATTAGCTTGAATTACCTGACAAAAGCCCAGACAGATGAATTACAAAAAGCTTAAAGTCCCAGGTCCCACTTTTTCTTTTTTATTCTTCCACGTGTTATCAGCGCCATAAGCTACATTCTCGACTCTTATTATTCAAAATATTTCTTTCATATCCTTTCTTACTGTTAGAGCTGTATCAATCCTTCAGTTACAAGTTTTGCAATCTCACCGGCGCCCATCGGTGCTCCAAAAACCGAAAGGCGGGAATTTTGGGATAGGTTAGGTAAATATATAGATATACTTGTCGTGTTAAAGAGCCGGCAACTGGCAAGTAGCCACAGAGGTCTGGTGCTACTGTATAGTTATATATAGATATACTTTCTGTGAAGAGTCTCTATATATACGTGTAACGCGACTTTCGCTCAATACTTCCTATATCTATATATATATATTATACGTTCAGATGCAACTTTATCATTTGAGTAAGTACCAGGTAGTACACATATTATTTCCTGCGGCTGGTTAAATTTATAGCAGCGTACATTTTACTTATAGATGGTAATTACATATTATGGTAATATTATTATCATGATAACATCATTTATTACAAACTCTTTGAATTAGTCGTACGTTTTCAAGATGTTTTAAAATGATTTTTATTTTTATTTTTTTACTATTCAAAAATGAATTTTAACAAATATATAAATGAAAATAATAACGACAAAAAATAGTAAATTTGCATGACAAAAATAAAATAATTCCTACTTCAACATTTTCAATCCTATTGAAAACAAAGAATAAATATTTAACCGTGTTTAACACCATTTGAATAAACGGCGAATTACCTATATAAAATAATTTTAAAATGTATTTAAATTTAACAAGTTTAAAAACAAATAATTTTACAGTTTGCACGAGTATTAATACAAAGGACATTAGAATAATATATTTTATAATTAATAAACTTGTTAACAAGGAATTGTTAATTAAAAAATGCTCAAGAATTATCCTGTTATTTAATCACTTTATTATAGCAATTGACGTTAACACTTATAGATCGAGTAGTTATATTTACAGAAATATGAAAAATATGCATTACATTTCTAATTTGCTTCATTGATTTCCTTAAGTATAAAGTCTTATTCATAATCAATTCCCGTGACTTTCTTAATCCATGGTAAATATGCAGAAACTCTGGTAAATACGGCAGGTCGTCTGCTCGGACAATCTGCGTCTCCATAACTAACGATGCCGATTTGTAGCGGCTCGTCGTCGTCTTCCAAAACAACCAATGGACCGCCACTGTCACCCTATAAAATAAAAAAATTAATATATAGTATCTCTAAATAAAATCTTTTCTAATATGATTATATTACTGAAATGCGACATCTTGAAATTGATATACGAGTTTACTCATATGCTATCGATTGAGATGAGCTATAAGGTTTTATTTTAACGCAATCAGACTTGGCGTCATATTAAATTGCTTCAAATACAATTATTACTTTCATTTTTTATTCTTTCATACTTTTGATATCATTTGAACAAAGTTCTTTAAAAATGTTAGATCAGTTATTAGATTATTATAGAAATTACCTGGCAAACATCCTGTCCAGTTGAAGAATCAGTACAAACTTGGGTTTGATCGACATTCCACGTTCTACGACATTCGGAAAGAGTAACAACGGGTACTCGCCCATACATTAATCGTGCCACAGCTTTACCACCCTTTTGGTCTTTTCCCCAACCATAAATATTACCCATTTTATTTACGAATGACTGTTTCACGTATGATCTACCGGCAATGCGAATCGGCTGTATCGTATCTAAAAAAAAAATAAATGCAGATATTAAATATGTACAGTTTTTTTTTTAAATTTTATACGTAGCGTATGCATTAAAATTTTATTTACCACTGAAGGGAATATCCTTTGGCATGTATAACAGCGCGATATCGTGTTGTCCTAGGCCGTATCGAGGATGTAGCGCTCCTTGCGTTGCAATCATTGAAACACCATTCTTTCCGTTTAGCGAATCGTAACTATGTTTAAAACAAAAAAACAAAAAATGCTATTCGTATGAACTCTTTGCTAATATTGTTTATTACAAAAAAATTTATAAAGATCCAACTTTAACTTATATGTATAATATTTTTAATATTTACCCCAAACCAGTTTTATCAATAATACCGAAAGCGACGAAAAACTTTCGTGGATGATCGGCCACACAGTGACCCGCTGTCAAAACCCAGCGCTTAGAGAGAATCGATCCACCACAGACGAAATATTGTCCATTCCCAGTTAATCTGTGAATGATTACCATAAAAGGGAATTGGCCAAGCGCAGCATAGCTGCCTCCGTAAATTTTATCCGATTTATCATCTGAAATTCACGTAATTCGAAAATACATAGATGAAATTTCTTTTAGAAAAAAAAAAAAAAACAAAAAAAGATTGTCAAACTTACCATCGAATGCACGATACTGGACTTCTTTATCTCGACTGTTGTAAGTAGCATAAAAGCCACCGTCTTCGCTGACGTGCGTAAAGTTGAAATAGGATCCTTTGGGGTTTGGTAGTGCAGCTGCACGTTCGACCGTAGCCGAGAGGCCGAGAAACAGGAGACAAATTTTGGCCAACATCGCGCACTCGAGTCTCGACAAGAACTGTTTCAAAAATGAAGATGCGACGCAGCTTTGCACCACCCTTGACCTGCACACAACGTAAAATGTTGCCCTATGGTGGGGAAACAAAAAAAAACAAATATTTAAATGTCTTACCCAGGTATACATTCATAATTTTCCGTCCCAAGTGTCCTAACTATCTTTTTTCGGTAATGACCTTCGGCCCCAGTACAGAGTTTAAGCGCCTCGCTCCTCTATACACGCCCGGAAAAATCTTACCTGCGCTAAGAGCTTCGACAAAATCTCTCTGCTTCGTGAGCGAAAATATACGGTATATGGATAGCCATTAAATTTTACTATCGGAACCTCCACTAGCACGTGCGAAACACTTCTACCTATCATCTCTTTCTGTCGAGCGTCTGGGAAGTGAAAGTCAGGCGAGAAAATATAATAATCAATTGCACAGGCGACCGAATC
Source organism: Megastigmus dorsalis (assembly GCA_900490025.1). Taxonomy (NCBI): domain Eukaryota; kingdom Metazoa; phylum Arthropoda; class Insecta; order Hymenoptera; family Megastigmidae; genus Megastigmus; species Megastigmus dorsalis. The sequence goes on along the minus strand of UELU01143735.1, from coordinate 3,150 downwards.
CTCTCTTGCATAAACCTCTGATTGACACTGTAATCTTGAACCTATTGTTGCGGGCTCCTTGATAGGAAAAAAGTTGTTGTCGTTTGGGTGGCATAATGGGGGAAATAAATAAATTGGACGCCGATGTAAAGTTATTAAGCGATAATAAATTTATTAACCGACAATAAATCTCATTGACAGTAAACAAATTTGATGTATCGTACAAATAATCGAATAAACAATTGTTTTTTTTTTGTTTCCTCTCATAGTGTGCTTCCTTTCGTCGCAAGTTACGGCTAAACATTCGCACGAGTTTCTTTTTTTCTTCTTCGCTAGATCAATTTTTATTAAAGATTAATAATATTTAAAAACGCTTCTGTATACATCTATTAAATGTTTCAACAATATTGGCGCCTTGGGCAGAACCCGCTGCTAACTATAACCTTCGTCCGTTCTCTCTGATAGTAGATCATACTTATTAAAGGCCATCGCGTTATAAATTACTTTTTTTTTTTCGTTTGTTTAAACAGAAATTCAACGAAGCATTTTTTTTTTTCGGTTTTTGAAACGTCTCTGTTTAAGATGTAGAAAATTACAGGAAACATCGGTAACTTCTATTTACAAAATAAATACGGGTTTAACAATCATTAAGTTAATGTTTTAAGTACAATTATTTTATACCACAATAAATGATATTGATCTTATCATTCTACGAGACAGCCTTCAATACGGTTAGTATGTCTTCTATAGGTATAGGGCTTTTATTTTCATTCATACCTCGCATTATGAATATCATAATTTTCAATATCAGCTCATTAAGATTTGTTTGTTTTTTATTTTCAATTTTCGTTGAAAAAGAAAATTCGGTAACATAATCGATCGACTAATTACAACATTACTCACAAGATATCGCGAGATTGCAAAGATGAATGACCGAGTTAAATTAAAACATTGCAGAGTACAAAAGTGTTAAAGTCTTTGACTAGAAATGAAAATCACAATTGCTAGATAAATCCCAACTGAATAGTTTTGTACTAAGATTGTTGTAAAGTAAATTATAGTGCTTCACAATCACCAAGCCGCAGCACTTTCCCATAAGATACGTTCTCTACAGGTTTGTCCTTTCATACCTTTCATACGCCGCACTTGAATTTACTAAATACTTCTTATTTTACCTGTTTCTCGTATTTCTTTTTTTTTTCGCAAATTATCTAAACAACTACATTAAGTAGTCCATAGTCGATAGAGATTGTACGACAGATATTTTCTATTATAAACAGTTCTTGAGTCGGGAAGTTGCTCTCCTTTTGATCTCCTTCGTCCTGTGGCATTGAAAGATCAAATCCATTTACGAGGATCCAAATACGTATTTGAGAATCTTCGGTAAAGTTTTCTCAAATCGATGACGAACGAATATATCTTGTTCGTGCGTTAAAAGTTTTTTAGTTTATATTTTTTGTTCACATCAAGTATGTGAGATTGAAGTTTCATTGTTTTTTTCATTTTTTTTCTTTTAATATATTTTTATTAAATAGATTGAAACGAATGAGATGAAAAGAGAAAATTAGATAATAATGCGAAAAACTTTAGAATAAAATTCGTTGATTTACTGTACAAGATGAAAATCGAACACATTTTTCTTACGTGAAATTTCGATACCATCTACACGATTATTTTGTACAATTCGTATGTTGAGTTGAACATAATATGTTATAGGCATTTCACTTATTTTGTTAACTTTATTAAAAAGTAAAGCACTCGATGCTCGAACGGCATTCATATAATTCTCACAACGCAACAGACACTTTCAACAGAATTCAATAGTGTATTTATTTTAATTTACAAATGATTAACGATAAAGCTAACAAATCAATTAACTTCTGAAAATTATATAACAATATTTATACCGAAAATCTTTGCTATAATATATCGATATTCTTTCTTTGTAATTCATAAATCAATATATTTATATAACTGGAATAATTTATTTCGTCTCACATTCTCGATTGGACTTAACACATCAGTGAGGAATAATTGACACATTAAAATTTTTTGAGAGAAGTCTTTCCATCATTCAATAATTATACGTCGTAATCCACCAGTGGGGAATTGGCATAGGCCCAAACAGAGTTTTTATGTAGCGTGCATTTTGTTGTTGTTGTTGTTTTTTTCTTTTAACAAATAAAATACATGTCCTCGTAGTCGCATTAAATCCTGTGTATACGCAAACGTCGCTCATTATCATACATGTTAATTATAAAAGCGTCCATTTTAATTTATTTTATTTTTCTCTCTCTACATCGACACGCACTGCTTTATACTCACCAAGCAATTGTCTGTCGATCAAAGTTACTTATCTCGATACTTTTTTTTTTCCTCCGAATTATTATACAAAACTTTTCTAAAGTTACAGAGACACATTGTTCCTGGTTCTTATGCAATTCTCATTGATAGAAAAACAGAAAGGATAGTCGTTCGCCTGCATTAGCCGTCGTCATTTTATTTCAAATGCGAATAAAGATTATTGCAAAAAGTATATATAGAATATGACAGAGCGAGAGAGAGAGAGAGAGAGAGAGGGAGATAGGGAGATAGAGAGAGAGAGAGGAGAGAGAAAGAGTATTAAGAGTCGAATGAAAGATTTTTAAGGCAGAGAAAATGAGGTGGACTAGCGAAGCGTGCAGTGTGAAACACACTCAGGCACATCAAACCTAAAAAAATTCTCAATCTTGTAAAAAACGTGTTTCGCGTGACGCCCCACGGCAATGCATACCTTCACGAATCCATGAATTTCGCAGTGCAAACACAACTTAAATATATACACACATATATATATATACGTATAAAAAGATGTAAAATTATTACTTTCTTTTTGTTGCAAAAAAAAAAAAAAAAAAAATAAAAAAAACATGGAACCGACGCGACAAATTTGCAAACACAGACCATAGAATCAAAGTCCGAGCTCCACCCGCAATGTACTTTTTTTCCAGTGAAAAAGATCGTGCATTTAATCGCCAAACCCGAGAGACGTAATCCGTTGGTTTGAGAATTTTTTTAAGAATATATATATATACATATATATATCCAGTAAATCGTCGAAGATGGAAGCAGGGGGAGGTAAGTGTAGAGAGCGATAAACGAGAAGAACCAGGGATAATCACCGCGTTTGGG
>UELU01143734.1:196151-210063 GCA_900490025.1 Megastigmus dorsalis | reverse complement strand
GTGTGTGTGTGTGTGTGTGTGTGACTGCTGTCTATTTTCCTTATATTTCATATTTGAACAGCATACAAAGTGGAAAGTTTCAGATCATGGAAAGTGGAAAAAATGTCCACTTAAAGTAATAATCGCCGGATTTAATCAAACTTCTTTCAGGTAAACTTTATAATTAGAAAAATTATTATGTACAGGGTGAAAGGGTTGGCTTTTTTATTATTGAAATTTTAAATTAATGCTAAAAATCTGAAAGAAGTTTATTATAAAAAGAGTGAGTTTTTTCAACTAGAAAGTGAAGAAAAGTGGAGAAAGTTTCACAAATTACAAAAAAAAAAAAACGATCGCATTCAACGGAAGGATGGAAAAGAACTAAAGAAAAAAAACAAATATTACATTCGTATTAATATTTTTAAATGAATAAATTCCTAATTTTTGGTTCATGCATTTCAGTAACATTATAATTATAATAAATTAAGCTTTCACTTATGTGTCTAAATTTTGCTGTATTAATATGAAACTCTTGCATTTTTTTTCACGTGTTTTTGAACTCTATGCATAATAAAATTTATTACTTTTCTTTTTCAACTTTTTATAAATAACTATACTATTAACTTCGCCTTATTTATAAGTTTTGTAAAGATCATCCTTCTACTTCGTAAAAGAAATAACGATTACAAGGGATGAGTTTATAAAAACTTTAAATTAATACAAGTAGACATTGTCGAAAAAATCCAGTTCATCTTACTAAATTCGACATGTCTTCAGTACCAGTGTGTTCTTCAGAAGTTGCACGTAGTTCAGTTTTCTAAGAACAAATATGGAAAAAGATATAAACTTTTAAATCGGTTCCTGAACATCCATCTATAAATTTGCTTTGAACTTCACACGTTAATATTCAAAACGGTTTCCAAGAAATTTAAGAATATATTATGTATTATGTATTATGGTATAAAAACATTAACAAAGTTATAGCAAAAAGTTTAAAATATATGTATTGAATCTCAACGACAATCTAGTTCACACTCGAGACAGAAAACGTACTTCCAAGACATGAATATTTTATAACACAATTTCATTGACTGACATTGTATGCAGTGCAGTCATCAAAGTGTCATAAATAACCCATGAAATAGTGGCTTCAGTCCAATGAGAGAATAGCGCACTTTCAACTTTGCTTAGAATGAGTAATTCAGGCTATGTCCGAAGTATTATGTTCACTTCCGACTGCGCCTGACATCGCTCAGACGATCTGCAAATTGCCGAGGCTATACGAGCTTTCCCTGAAGTTCAGTCTTTATCTACAACACACACACATATATACGGTAAATGCCAGCTTCTCCCATTCCAATCTATCTTGTTCCAATTCATCTTCCACTCGCTTGTTCTCTTCTTCCTTGCTCGCTCAGTCTTTTTTCTTTCTGTCTCTCTCGATTTGTTATCTTCCGTGTCACCATCTGTCTCGTTTTAGTTTTTCCTAATATGGGCGAGCACAGCTTAGATTCGTCAGTTTTTCGTGCGTTCTTTCAACTTTTGTCGCCCCTCGCCAAAGAGAAAGGGAGTAATAAGGTGAGAATGGAAATATAGATATATCGTCGGTTGACGCTATCGAACGAAGGGAGACGATTTGTCAAAACGGTTTCATTGCCTTTGAAGATTCAGCTCCGTTAGTGTTACCCTTATTTATGACAGTTGTATGGAAATGTCCTTTGAGCATTGACTGAATCAAAGTAATTTATGAGATTTAGGTCCTGATAAACAGCTTTTATTTATACTGTACTTGATGTTTAAGATTCTTGGAAAATCAGACAATAATTAAAATTATCATACCATTAATAATACGGTAGAGCCGGATATTTGTAGGTTCGATAATTCTTTTCTTTATTTAAAAGAAAATATGCAAAGAATATTAATGGTATGAACATCGAAATCGTATGCCAAAATATAAAAAGGGTATTAACTTACTTCTATTGATTGTAATTCAATTTGCCTTATAATTATTCGAATGTAGTGATAAATTTAAATTTGAATTAAGTTTTGATTAAATATCATTTAATTAAACAATAGAATATCGATTCGCAGAACAAGCTGAACATTGTCCGTGTACAATATATAATACTAAAACAAAGTATCGAGTTTCCAGAAAAGCGTTGTTCTTCCTGGGTAATTAATCGTAGTTAGCCTCTTAATCAATTTGTACATGAAACCTGTATAATCCAAGCCGAGCAGATTTATTTCACGAGTCCAAGAGATCCTCATCAATTTTTTCAAGCACAAATAAATCACGGACATTTCTTGCCTCGATCCTCTCGTTCCTCCATTTCAATCTTCTCATAAAACGATAAGCAATACCTCATCGTCATGCAATAGCGAATAAAATTGAAAATTAAAAATTGAACCCCTTCTTTTACTTTCTTTTACAACTCGAACTCAACGCCGAACCTAAATTCTAAACTCAAAGAGAATTGAGCAAAGACAAACGAGTCGCGCAAAGTATAAGAAGGGTAGAAGAAAATAGGAAAAAAAATGCGCACGGGAAGGAGGAGAGAGAGATTCTCTCGGGCATGATGCCTAGTGCGCTCGCGATCTCTGCGATCTCGGGTGTGAGAAAATTTTGCTCTCTTTCCTCTCGATTCTCGGCTCGTCGAGTGCTCACCCGTTCGAATTTGTCCCCTTCCACTCGCACTTGGAGTTTGTTGCGGTCAAAGATAGGCGAGAAACTGAGGCCAAGCGGCCGGAAACTCTCTATCCGGAAACCTTGACTCTGCGAGAGTGAGATACGTATACGTATACATTGAGTGTAGAGAAGAGATGAGAGAGAGGGAGAAAGATGAAGTATAGGAGAACAGCTGCTGTAACTGCACGTAGACGCATATGGAGAATCACGAGATCGAAAATCCTGGAGTACTGGGCAATCGTTGGATGTTTTAATCAACCCTCTGAAGCACACACTCGAGGAGGAACGTTGCCAAGGATTTCTCAAGATAAAGATTGCGAGTCGATCTTATCTCTCAATGTACTTTGATAAAGCGTAAGCTTGATACTTAACCCGTAGAATTTGGAGAATGAATGATAATATACTGCAGGGAAGCTGAACTTACATGTTAATTCATTCATTCTAAATACACAAAAGAATCGATTTCTGCATATCCGTATATACTTTACGTAAGAAGGAATTTATGATCGACGCTATCGCTATTCGATAAAGGCTTTCTAGAGAGATTTCCGTAGTGCGTTTCGACGAATAATATAAAAAAAAATTATTACTTTTTTATGCTTATGATTTTTTTAAGAGACTTTAAAAATTCTTGTTTATGTATCGTGCATGAATTTTAAGATTCATAAGATTCCATTCGCAGTAAATTTTGTACCGAAAATGATACACTTACTTCTTACTATCCGATATTCCGGTGAATACAGCAGATAATTGTTCCAACTTAATTGTGCCATAAAAATGAATAACAGAATAGCGCTGTAGCCTTTCTGTATGAACTTCAGACAAGCTTTAATTAACTATACTTATGAAAAAATATGAGGATCCATGTACAAGAATGACATTCATAGTTATAACTACTTAAGAAAATTGTAAGATACCTAGTCTTGACGTTTTAATGTTATAGCCATTAACACACCCTCATATTGTCATACACAGGATCCTGCAGAGACATCGCTAAAGTCATCACAATTTAAATTAATAGTATCCTATTAAGCTCCCACACCGTGTCATAAGTAGTCGAACAAATTAATCCCAGTTAATAACTTTTCCACTTACAATAAATACATTTTCTCTCAAGGTGAACAACGACGCTTAATGGTGTAACGACGATTCCAATTCACGATTTTCTCGCAAGAACTAATCCGACTCGACTAAAACCTCTATCGTCCGTTTAACCTACAAAAATAAAGTCTTTGTTCAGATCTTAGTTAAGTGCGTCGTATAAACTCCGAGAGATAGCTGTTAACGAAGACAAGATTTCATTTCTGCGTATTTTGCATCTCTAGACGCAGCTAAAGCTAAATGTCTAATTTACAAGCTCTTTTCGTGAATCTAGAACAACTTTTTGTACTTTAGTAACACCAATATCGATGGTACGTTTTTGCAACACTATATCAATTAAATTCTAAGATTTTAACCGGAAGTAGAATTAAAAACATACCAGATTGTATTTCGCTACTTTCATGAAGCAATCATGTAAGTTACTGACCCTTTCGCGGGAGTGACCACTAGTATTCATGTCTTGCTAATCCAGTGCTGCATCATCGCCGGATGATAAATCATGTAAGAGGCCATTCATTAAGCGGATATCTTGAAACTGAGGGTGCGGATCTACGTGGCCACGATGATTTGTAATTTAATATTATGAGAAGCCTGGTAATATCTATATATAATGCGTGCACGATACTTGACCAAGGGATTAGCGTAGGAATCCTTGAAAATTGCGTGACGTAGACGATGACAATCCACTTTGTGCAGGAACTTGTAACTTTTTTCATGCTTTAATATTTTCCCGTCATGCATCCTATCACATTTATTGGAAAATGTATATAGCATTCGAATAAGAAGCTTATAGCGTTTAGCACGATATTGGGTCGATTGCATATACGATACCAATATCGTCTTTAAGTAGGCCTTATACCTTTGTAAATCATAGGCCACAAATGAACGCTACCAGAGCCGGGAGCGTTTAATCCGTCGGCATAACATGCGGGAGCGCTTCAACGCCATCTCATTACAGCCAATTCCGCGAGAAGCCGCAGCAGCAGCCGTATAGCACGAGGCATTAAACGGATACTCCGCCGCGGCAACAGCACCCAGACACGAGAGAAGCATCCAGTCGAGCAGCCATTTGTAAAGCCATCCCGTAAACGTATACACACGGCCGGTGTAACATTCGCCACTCGCATCAGCGCCGTCATATCGGAGAGGTTAGTTGGATGGTCTGCTATATATATATATAGGCGCGTCATGGCACACAAGTAGTGCAACTCAACAATACGCCAGGCCGCACGCAGCTGCACCTTGACGTATTACTGTCATAGCAAGCCTCTCACACACACACACACAAGGCCAGCTGCCAGTTGTTTGCGTTAAAGAGGTATGAGCATTTTCGTTTTCTCGGCAAAACGGGGAGCCTTTATATCTTCACAATGTCTCCTAAGAAAATGTATGCGCCTAAGTGTCCGTGTTTGTATACAGTTGTCTGCGGCATACAACTTTTGCTCGCGTGTGTATCTGCGTTTGTGTATGTGACACGTGAATGAAGAATGGTGTGGGTGTAGTTTCGTGGAGTTGCGCTGCGGGCTATATGAGCTCGGGGTAACGGGTGAGGATGTTGGGTGTGCAGAGAGACGACGGGAGAGAAAGAGAGAATCTACCTACGTGCGGGAAATTTTCCGCGAGAACACTGAATCCGCGAACGCGCATTGTTCTTGTGCTATTCTTGGGGGGATACATGTGTCGCAGGCAGGGATTTTTTTTGCGCGCCAGAGTCAATAAAATATCTCAGCTTTCTTTGAGAAACGACACGAGATGACTTTTTGGGGACACTGGAGATGTTACAATGAATATATAGTGTCCTTGGCAAAATGCTACTAGCAGTTTAGTAAGTTGGATCCGATTTTCTTCATTTCTCAATTTCGATAAATCTTATAATGAGTTGTTAACGAAAGGATAAAAATTTGAGTTTAAACGAATAACTTCTAAGGACTAAGTCTAAATTATTAAAATTACGTTGCCCACATTTCGTTGATGAAAACGAAATTCATATCTAGCCTCCACCTTTTCAGGAGGTATTTTAAAGGAATTTTAATAACTGTAATATTTCCGCCTTTTGGATAAAGAAAAATTTGAGAACTTAGCTTTGAAAATAGAGAATATTACTTTAATATTATTTCTGTGGTGAAATTTGTAAAAATAAATTTTGGATAATTAATTAAAAACAGATCAAATCATTTCATCTGCATCTACAATATCATTCCAAAACTCTCGTTTTCATTTCACTTGGCTGATTAAAGACCTGTCGATGATAAAGAATCCTTAACTTTTAAAATAGAAAAATAACAGCGCCAAACTTTTCTTCGTGGTAGCGCATCAATGAACATCTGGCGGTCTTATGCTCTAACGAGTCGAAATGCAACCTCGGCTCTCTTTCTCTCTCTCTCTCTCTCTCTCTTAACGAAGGAAAAAAAAAGTCCAGGCATTGTCATAATACCGCAGGGGAAAAAAGCCGAAAGAAATTAAAAATCTTCATTCACCTCGACAATGGAACTAGCGAAAACAATTTTTTATTGCGATGTAAATAAAAGAAAGCGAAAGAGAGAGAGAGAAATCAGAAATGAAAAATGTGCAGGGCTAATACAATTAAAACTGGCAAATTGTTGACTGCTAGATTTATGCTGGCAATGGCGAATAATTTGCCTCTCCGACGCTAACTGTTTGCCGCTGTTCGCACCTCGACACATTGTCGTCATTATGTTCCACGATATCTCTCACATGCTCTCCCACTCTCTCTCTTTCTCTCTCTCTCTCTCTCTCTCTCTCTCTCTCTCTCTCTGCCTTTCAAACTGCTTCTTTCTCTTCATTTTTTGAGCTCTCCTGCTCTCTGTCGTCTATTATTAGACGATTCGGAAGCTCTTTTTCAAAAGCGTTTGTCACCGAGGCAAAAAATTGACTATACTATAGGCGATCGTTCTTCTGAAATTACGCATCCTATTGTGAGACATGAGCTCCTGTGTGTGATGAAAAGTTAAATTGTCTTCGATCGGTTTCATTTTTATGCCTTTTATTTTTGGAAAGCTATAAGGGTGAAAAAGAGATCTCCTGCTCAAAGTATTTTCTGGAAAAAAAACTGCATGGTTTATCCATTTTTACCGTATATTATAAAAAGTGAAACATTTAATTGCATCAACGCATTTGTACACATGTCATAATAATAATCGTATAAATATATTAATGTAATAAACATTCATGCGTATTCTCATATTAATTACATATGAATTTTGAAACCTAATTAACTTAATTAACGCGCGCAGTTAGCGAATGGGATGCTGCGTTGAAAAAGGTTAGAAACTGTCGTTTATAACAAAACAAACGTCGTTGAGCTAACTTTACCGTTGCATTTTAGACAAAAATTTACGTTTTAATTGTACTCTTTGAATACTAAATATATTTTTCTTTATTCTCTTAACATTTCATTTTATGAAGTAATTTTATTATATGAACTGTCGTACTATATATTCAGAAATTCAAATTATATTAATTATTTTTAAATTCAATGGAACTTAATTAATTTAAAAATTAGGATATCTTGTTGTAAATTTATTTAAACAGTCTGCAGTGTTCAACGAAAATTATTCATTACATTAACCCATACAAAGGCCCACACATACATATTTGACTCGTATAAGTTTTCCATTCATTTCAGGGCTAATCCAATGACTGCAAATAAAAGAAAAATACCTCTTTGGGCACTTTACATTTAAATCGCCTCGAGCGGTAAAAAGTAAAAGCCGAGATGAAAAAAGCACACGTACTGCACACATATACGCGCGCGCGTTCCAAACGTCTCGTCGCAAATTCGGCTCGCTCCCAAATCTTTCCCCCCGATGCTCCTTTCATCCCCTCCCGTAAGAGCGCAAACTATTTATCTCACCCCCTGACGAATTATGCATTCCCTCCATTCAAACGGAATACACGCAAACACGACGGCGGCGGCCGTAACCTCTAAATTCACGAAAAAACGCGAAACCACGAGCGCCAACCCGATTCTTGCTCACACGCGAGGCTCCACAAAAAAGGGAACGAGAAAGCGAAAGAGCGGGAGAGAGCGCAACAGCAAAAAAAGTGGCGCCCAACCCAGCACTCGAATAAACTCGCGCGGCAGGCGAACGAACTCTCGTATACACTTTCTTCTACTGTGGGGCTGATCCATATCCTTTCGCGACGATATATATTCGCTCTCCAACTGCAAGGCGGCGCTTCTTCGATAATTCTCGATTTCCAGGTATATCGGCATTTTCAGCGTCGCTCATGCAAAAAGACAATGGCTCGACGGATAAGAGTAGTAGAAGTGAAAACAAAACGACGAAGGTTTTCCACTGAAATTGCGCGCGCGCGGGGAGCCCGACCTCTCGCGGCGTTATATAGTCGGGAGGATAGGCTCGGCATAAATCTCGGCTCTTTCTATAAAGCGAGAATCAGAGAAAATATATATATATAGAGAGAAAATGGTAGGGAGATAGAAAAGCTCAAGAGCTGGACAATCGGCTTAGGGATCAGCGCCATCGCCGCTCGTATAAAGCCAATGGGGTTTTCTCTCTCTCGCTCTCTTCTTCTACCCGTATATCCAAACCAGTTCTATATTCCTGGGGGTGCGAGAACCGCTACGAAAGAAAATAGAGAAATGGCGGGAAGAGTGAGTTGCAGTCTATACGATTGGATATTTTTGCCTGGCCGATATGGCGAAGCGCGCGGAATTTCGTTTTACCGCCGAACTCACTTGTCTCTGGCTAAAGTGTTTGTCGGAGATGTTTTCCTGCGATATACGTGTTATGAATCCGGATGAACCATTTTCTTCTTTGGGCTTTTGAAATCACTTTTTTTTGTACTTTTTCAATCCTGCGCGGATGGTTATTATGTGGCTATGCATGGTTTTTGACTTCAGTGCCCGTGAAAAATTTTTACCTTAAATTTTTTTTTACTTGGTTCATAAAATTTTTTTTCGAAAAGTATCATAATCAACACCCTATTCTAAACTTTTCATAGAACGTTTTGAAAAGTGAATATTCACAACACTGAAATGGAACAAAAAATTGAATAGCAATTCATGTTGGGTAAAAGCCAACTTTAATCATGCGAAGTCGAACGACTTTTTTACTGAGATATATGTATATAGTAGTTGATCACAAAGCTGTTCATAATCTGTTTTGTAACTTTTCACGAAGTCTCATTCTTTACACACCCCGTCTGTAGAGTATTAAGAAGTTCACAGCAATCGTGTGCCAACGAATGCGAGCAAAGTTCCGGTTAATATTGTCTTGAGGCAATCCAAAATTTAATTACACTACTAATATTTCATTTTAAGCGTCTACTTTTCCTTTTTTTTTTTACTATCCCAATCTGTTTTAAAATTTCTATCACACTTTACGAATATCTATACGAAAGGGTCAAGAAGCTTCATAAAAAGAATCTGCATTTGCAATGCTAAAGACCTTTGGATTAATATTCAAAGTCTTGAGGGAAACTTCACAGAATAGTTAATAAAGAATTTAGTAATAAACTTTGACTTATCACATACATGCTGCTTTCTGTGAACTTAAATTAGAAATTATTACGAAGCTTTTCGATTTAAATGTTAAAAAATACCTTCACAAAATTTAAAGAATAAATATCGTAGAGATGAAGTTCTGTTATCATATATAATACACAACTATGTCTCGTTTTATTTTAACTCGTTGTACACCATAACGTATAATTTTGTTCGCACTCGATTTTTCAATCACCAAAAGTAATTGGTCGATTTATAACGATGGTACATAAAGCTTTACGAGTTATAATGAGTGGCGTCGCGGCTCTGTGTCTCTCGGAAACACCTAAGAAAAAGCTTCTCGATTCCATTAACGCGGAAAAAGGAGCGGGGATCGATCGGCATTTGGATAAAGAAAGATAAAAGGGCGTCGGGTGTAAGACCGGTCCATAGCGACTATAGCCACCACGACTGTCCGGAATCGATCCACTCGCTCTAGTTGAGAGAAGATTGAGACAAAAACGCCGTTCTCTCTCTCTCTCTCTCTCTCTCTCTTTCTCTCTTTCTCTCTTTCTCTCTCTTCCTCTTTCAGTTGGTACTATAAAATGCAACGGATCGACACTGGGCCGCGCTCAGACGCCAAATCGAGAGGGAAAGAGGTATAGAGAAAGCGTGAGAGAAATGAAAGTTTGAAAGGACACATATCTCCAAGCCGAGCTTTTTCTTCTCTCTCGTCGCTTCGGAACGAAAGGACAAGAGAGTCTTGCGAGATCGTTTATACGTATATATTGTGCTTGAAAGGTTCCTAGTTTTTTTCGGGACAGGCGTGTAACGATATCTGGAAGTCCACTCTTTTTTTTCACTTCCTCGATCTCCCTTTTTCTCGTTATTTCTCTCTCTCTCTCTCTCTCTCTGTCTCTTCCTCTGTACCTCGTTGCATTTTATTTGCATCGGAGATGAAAACATTTTGCGAGCTCGGTAAGAATCTTTTCATAGGTGAAAAATGTAATGTCTGTAGTCGTGTGCGGGGCTTCCTTTTTAATTCTCGTTTTTCGCGAGTGAGCGCAGCCTTTCCGCTTTCACGACTGCGATGCTGGAAGTAATTTTATAATGCGTTTTTTTCTGTGCAATTGATTCGTGTTTGTGCGCGCGACTTATTTTCGTTGGGTTGCAGATTATATCGATGACGGCATTTGTGTAATGGGTTAAATTGATTAAGCTTTTTTGGAGTTACATCTGAATTTTATACTGTCCTTGATGTTCTTTTTTCGCAAGAACTTTTATATTAAAATAATAATTTAAAACTTTAAAATGCTGCAATTTTTTTTATAAAGCATAGCACTATTTAAAACTATTTTGAAAAAAAATATATTTTAAAAATGTGGTTTTCTACAACTTTTATATTTTACTTACAAAAGATTTTATAAGAGTAATTACATTCTTATAAAGTTGAATATGACGTTCTAAATTAGATTTTACAGGCAAGGTTTGAATAAAAACATTCATTTAAAAAGTAAGTCTGCCTCAGAATTCACGCAATTCTATTACTACCTCTAGCTTTAATTGCAAAAGTGAATGATTTTGAAAATTTTTCTTTCCCCTGCTAGAGAAATATTATAAGCAATAACAACGTATAAAAAGTTTAATCGTGTTACCAGGAGTTATCTCAGAGGAACATTCTATGAAACTGCAACTAGTTTTACGAAGTTTTATGATAGAACTCATGGCTTTGAACAATAATTTTAAAACCGCCTTTTTACAAAAAAAAAATTCAAAACCCGAGCTTGAAAATCAAACGTTCGCGTATATTTAAAACAGTAACCATATTCTGCAAGCATCCTTTTGTGTCCAAAGAGTCGCATTCTCATTGTTCAAAGATCACCAACGTCAAAGGCACTTCAGTTGCGCTCCAAGCCACACGGACGCCCCCTCGTCGCACATCCTTTAACCTCCCCCTTAAAATCTGGTCTGTAGCTTTACCCGTGTAGCTGTGTGTTCCGTAATAGCAAGATTCTCCATCGGCCAGAAGTGTCCATTCGCAGCGACCGCAAGAGCATAAGGTGGTAGAGAGAGAGAGAGAGAGAGAGAGAGAGAGAGAGAGAGAGAGAAAGAGAGAGAGAAGAGCACCTTGGGCTGGTTTTCGAGGACGCGCGCGTGAGACGCCCTAAGGTATGAACACGCGGTGGTGGGCCACTTGGCCCTGTACGTGTGCACGTTACGTGTGGCCGGCATTCCGCGGTTGCGTATACACCGGTGGTGGCTTACTGATCCTATTGGATAACTGCGCAGCAGCAGTGAACGTTTCGCTTGTCTTCGAAATTATTGGCTTATTGGCTTATCGTACGCCATGAAATTCGCGATCATGTGTGCGTCTCGTGTAACGGTAAGAAATAATTTGAGTCATGTCGGATGAAATGGTTTGATGTGGGCTGCTGTGAGATACAATATTTTGAAAAGTTTGAATTATGTGACGTAACATTACGAGCGAAATAGAAATAAAGTAGGAACTATTTGGGGCGAAAATAGATATTAATGCATTCGATACACTCGAAACTGGTAAGTTAGTAATTTAATTTAGGAAAACGGTCCAAATAATAAATCGCTTGTGAACTGAAAATTATTTTTGTGTTCATCCTCTGGAGTCCGATATGCACAGTTAAGTACCAGATAGTGGTGACCTGTAAACAGGTAAATTAATTACTTCGTACATATAAACTGCACTCTGTTGAGTACGCATAAATAATCTATGTTCTATACATTTACTAATGGTATAAGGTAAAAATAAATACGTAATACTGTGTGAGAATTTCCGTGAACTTGTTTCGCAGATAATTAATTGGAGAACATTATTGAAAGAAATTTCATGACCCATTAATCATCTGTACAGTAAATTATCGCGTTGATTTCTTTTATTAAGAAAGATCCGTTATTTAACATTATTGGAGTGAAAGTTAGTGGCGGTTCAAAGCAAGCCGTATTGAAAACATATAATTTTTCCATGAATTTGTTGTTTGATAAAACCGTATCAACTTTGATCGATCTGTTGCCACGACTTATGAAAGGACTCGATAAAATTGCGTTTCCCGACATTAACGTCCCTTGCATTTCGAAGAAAAAGATAAATACTAAACCGTAAACTTTCAACTTGGCACGGTTCTCTTTCACTTTATATTTTACTTGATTGTAAAGTGTTTTGCAGTAAAATCTTGTACTTTTGAAATGGTCTTCGAACTGTCAGAGTTATTTAACATGAAAACAAAAGCATAAATCGAACAAAAGTTTTGTGAATAAAAGCGATTTATAGTACAAAAAAGGAATAATCATTATAGTGTTAATCCATTGGTATACTACATTGTAGTATAAATTATACAAGCATTTAAAATTATTTTTAAAATTTTACTGTAATTCCATTTATTTCTGGAGAATAAACAAAATTCTAGAAGTACACAAAAAATGTGTATTCATATACGTAGGCTATATTTAGTAGATAGCTGTACCATCAAGCAGAAGCATAAAAATAAATACAGAACGTTCTGTAAACAATCTAATGATAGATCATTATTTTTTTTTATACGCAAAGGCAATACACGCGTATACTGTTTCTTTCAAACGTTATTTTGTATAGCTCGAAAATCTCCGATTTCACGAGGGAAGGAAACCTAGTATATAGCAGTTCATATACGTATACCGATATATCTCAGTATCGTTCAATTTCATAAAAGAGTAAGTAAGAGAATTCTATGAGACTCTATGTCTCCGTTAAAAAGAAACCATTTCTAAAAATTTAAATACTTTTAAAATGATCTCTAAAATCTAAAATAGTAAAGGGAAATTCTTCTTAAGAAAAAAATTTTCATTATATTCAATTAAAATAGCATATTTCTTTACTTGAGCGGATAATATCTCATCAGTAGATAAAATTTTTAACTCTCGAACACTTAGTGATAAATCCGCTTAAATTGAATGATATTTCACTATTATCAGGCTGGCGCTTTCATGTAATTTGTTAAAAAATACAAGCTATAAATATTTTTATAATCAATGATAGAGATAGATCCATTGATCTATTTATTTTAGCTTAAGTGTTTTATTTATTCCTTTAAAATAACGATTTATTCAGCTAAATGTGCAGCTAACTGAATTATACTCCTATAAAACCGATACATTTTCAACTCTCAACGGAAATGCCTTTCCCCCTCACTCTCTCCAAAGCCAAAGACACAAAGACACATAAAAAGAGAGAGGCAAAGTACAAATGTTGATTAAAATTGCACGGAATCGAGAAATCGGTGGGGGACGACGATTTTGGCGATCCCAAGTCTCAGCCACGTGCAAAATTTACCGAGAAGCATCATAGGAAAAGTTCAAAGCCACGCTTAACGGACGACGGGCCACACAGTAATTTTTGTTACCCTCGGCGCCCCCCCCCCTCTCCCTCCCCCTCCTGCACGAAATACTGACCTAGAATTCGGCATTGTTCTCGCAACTGGCATCCGTTTATTAATTCCCCCTTCTCCACTCACACACATAGAGTACACACAGCGAGCGTGAGAGAGAGAGAAAGTGAGAGAGATCGTACACATACCGAAATTCGTAGTCAGAATTGCTAGATTAACCCAAGACTATATACACGCCTCGAACTATACACAAAGGCTCTATCTCTCACCCCCCCCCCCCCC
>UELU01143734.1:68294-196086 GCA_900490025.1 Megastigmus dorsalis | reverse complement strand
ACCCTGTACATATACTCGCGCGAGTGAAAACGAGCGGACGCACCTCTCTCCCTTTACACTCCGCCCCTCTCTCGATTTAATTTCGCCGAGTATACAACTGCGCATACGTGATGGAAATGCAAGCGCTTTGACTCAGGAATGCGGAGGAAAAATGATACATTCAGTCATTTCAATGTAATATAATTTTTTTTAGGTTTCGTCCACGAGCGCATGCGAGTGTCGTGAATATTGTACCGTTATAACGTAATCGATTATTAAGTTAAGGTTTCCGGTGAAATGATAAAAGTCGAAGGACAGGATATACTATTTGAGATGAAATCTCGGGAATTTGATGGAAGAAAGAAGGTTTAGGAATACAAAATGTGAATTTTTAATACAAATCCCTGGACTCCTATCAATTCTCACTTTTGCTCGAAATCATGGCGCTTGTATTATGATTAATAAGCCTGTGTCTGTTGAAATCGGCTTTCAATGAATACCCATATAATCACTAATCCCATGCAAACCAATCTACCAATGATAATATAATCCATTTATAGCCAATGCTATTCCACTTTACCGAAATACAACACATCTCACAGCGCAAAAAAAACATACTATTATCGAAACTATTGGAAGCGCAATATTCGCGACAAATTTCCATTTAGCTATTGCCATTATTAAAATACAGCTTAGCTGCTGAACGAAATTCCCGTCAGCGCGCAGCTCCAGCATTTAACTTAATATTGACCTTCCCTCTCTTGGACAGGCTTATTTCCTGTTTGCATCGGGAACCACGGCGCGCAAGGTTGGTGCGGCTACGGAACAGGGCGGAAAACAGCCTCGCGCCCTCGACCACGTGGCCTCTTCTTCATAGGAAAGGGAGGAAATCGCGCGAGACACCAACGAGAGAGAGAGAGCCAGAAGCCTCTCGCGTAAGTGAGTAAGTACTCGCCACGTGGAATATATCGAGCCGTTCGAGGGACGGGTTGTAAAAATACCCCTCCTCCCCCGTTTCGATTTGCGCGAATATGAAAACCGCAGAGATGCTCCAAATGTCACGACATACATTGTGCATATATCTATTTCCTTTTTACGTACAGCAGATACCGAATGTACTCTTTTTTTATGCGTGCGACTGCGATAATAATTGAAAAAACTTGTATTTAGTTGTTGGGGGTGATGAAATTCTGTAACGAGGCTGAAACTGAAATTGAGATTAATAAAACTGGGTATTAGGGCATTAGAAATAATACATCGGGATAAAATATGAAAGCGCGATTTCGGTTAGTATAATTTTTCACCCATTTATTAGAGATGAGGGTCCATATTTCAGACTCTAAACCGACACCGCCGCCGCGCGCACCAGGTTCGGACATTATCTACTTGCAATCCATTTTTATGAGATCGATCGACTATGTGTGGCAGTAGAAGCGCCAAATTTAAGAGACCGCGAATCCCTACCCCCGTGCGGCACACTCGTTCCGTCCCCGAATTATATTTCAAAGACGAAGAGATGGAAATTATCGCGTCATTATTTAAATTTAAGCGAAAAAAAAAACTTCATGCACTATCCCCACGGCCATTTCGACCTCGTAATATTCTTATCACTATTCCCCCGCACATAAAGAAACAGTCATGAAAAAGGGAGGGAGGCGGGGGTGGGGAGAGAGAAAAATCCGTTGAAACTGGCTTTAAAAGCCATATATACCGTTCAATACGGCCATCTAAAACTTTTTCCCCGCGAGGCGTAAAAAAAATTTCAATACCTTCCAGATATACGTATATATATGCGCGCACTCGCTCCTCCCATCGCGCGAATGTACGTAGAAAACGAGAGAGAGAGAGAGAGAGAGAGAGAGAGAGAGAGAGAGAGGGAGTAAAAAAAGTATCAAAATAGGAAGAACCGCGCGACCCGGAGATCGAAAAAGGCCCCAACCACCGCAAGTAAAAGTGCAACGCGTGATGTATATAGAGAAAAAGCCCCGAAAGCGGGATAGAGGGGCGGGTGTTTAAAAACTTCCAGCGAGCGGCAGCGAGAGCTCCTAAACTGTTTTCTCCCTAGATGTATCCAATCGCCCGAGACCATTTTCGGCACTTCCAACTTTATTCCGCATATATACCCATGGACAGCGAGTACAGTGCAAGCTTTTCGCGCTGTGCAGATCCTAAAATCACGCGAGTGCCCGCATAATACGTATATATGCGAAATCGAATAAGGTTAAACCTCCGAGGTATGCGCTCATTTACTCGACTCTCGCTGAAACAAAGTTTGATTAGTGTACACGTGGGTATAAGGCATGAATTTATGGATATACTTGGGCTGGTAAATTGAAAAAATTCCCTGATGCTACGCGCATGTAAAATTAGATTGGTTTAAATATTCTTCCATTTTACAAGTCTACTGTGTACTTTATTTTTCACAATGCTAAATATACCAAAACTAAAGACTCTCATAACCCTAATGATTTTTAATGCTCAAATAATAAAATGTTTGCATTATACCGACGATGGTCACGGTATACAAGCTTCCGCCCTTCTCTTTCCTTATCTCGTCACTAAGATCAAAACGATTGCAGCAATATACAGAGAGAATGCGTGAGAGCTTATCGCGCGTTAAAAGGAGCTCGACGGGCGAGAAACGTCGAGAAGAGCCGCGCGTTATATATAGGCGTGTGTGCGCGCGACATTCGCGCGCTTGCAAAGGGAGGAAGAAAAGACTAGGAGGAAAAGAAAGAGGAAGACGTAGGAGGAAGCGAAAGATGAGAGAGGCCAGAAGATGAGGAGTAAAGGGCAAGTCCTGCCGGAGGCTTTCTCATTTCTCGTTGATGGCCGGAGCAATCACGCGCAAGTACCTGCAACGGGTAGGAGGTGGACCGAGTATATAGCGAGGCCCTCTGCCAGCAGTCGTGGAATATAGCGTCTCAACGAGGAAATCCGTCGCTCTTTTCTTCCCCGTTTTCCTTGCGTGCGCAACGACTTTCTCTCTCTCTCTCTCTCTCTCTGTATTATACATGGGTGTGTGTGTATGTGTGTGTGTGTGTGTGTGTACGCTACGCTGCAGCGTATAATAGGAGAGATAAGGGGGTGGAGGGAAGGATGTATAAATGGAGATATCGAGGCGTTTGTACTGTTCGGACGTTTGTTCCCTCCTTTTGTGTGTCTGCAGCTAGCGATTCTCTTTTCCGCGCTTTTAGAGCCGACTTGGCGTTGGCCGCCTCTATCTCAGCCTGTGATGAATATTTTTTTCCTCTCTCCTGTCTCTCGTCTATTTTGCGATGTTATTAGCGGGTCTATGGGACTATGCTTCTTCTTCTTTCTTTTTGTTTTTTACGACCGACGGAATTTTTTTCGGAGGAATTCAAAACCGACGCCTCGGTTTTATTGACACGCGCGCGTACGCACCGGGAAAGTTTAGTTTTATTAAAGTTGCGACGAATGTTGCTCGTTTTGCGAGCCGTGGTATTTTATGTAGAGGTATATGTTTGATGATTTTTTTTACGGTTTATCGGTTTTATTCAGATTTTAGAACAAAAATGTATTAAATTATTTTCTGGATACCTTGGGAATTTTAAAAAAGAAAGTCAAAATTTTTAAATTTTGAAAGGAGACTCATATGGCTTTTTTAATTAGAGTTTGAAATTGTACAGGCTTTATAAAGAGCATTAATATAATCCGATTTGGTTTTGCAAAGAAGATTTGTTAATATTAAAGCAATATTTTTCCTGTTTACCGTTGCGAAAAGAGAATTTTATGGTGCGAACCCAGTATGTGCAAAATTAACAGGGTCTAGATGCAGCGAGAGTGGTTTAAAGTCGCTTTATTCTTTAATTAACCTTGACAGAGTCATTTAATAAAATAAATACAAAAATCTCAGCGCTTCATATAATACCTTGACGTCTCCATGGCATGACTGCTATCCTCTTAGGAAAGCAAATATATCACGTATCACAGTTGAGTGTATATAAAATATGTATAGCAGAGCTAAACGACTCGGCCAAGGTCAACGAAATTTTTAATTAAAAACAAAAGTCCATTGCACGCAAATTATTTACCCTTCAAAACAGCATGAGGTCATGAAAATTATTATGAAAAAAGAATAGAGAAATATTTTGCGAGTTTTTCATAATTATACACATGATATTTCGGTGAATTATATTCATTAGCAATATAAAACGAGAGAGAGAATGTTTTTGTACACGTATATCCATCGTATAAAGATAGATTCAGCAAGCACAAGATTCTTCTCAGAATTTTAACGTTACATAACATTTTATATAGTGAGAAAATTCTCCGAAACATTCTTCCAGTTTTCCAACGCGCACACGCTTTCCTCGAACAATGTAAAAGGAGCCTTCTTTCACGCGGCAATTTCCTGAAATTGAAATTCACCATATCTATGATACCGTAAAAAGCGAGACCCACTTCATTAGTGCGATATTGGCATTTTGAGAAATTCCATCGTCAATCCTTTGAATTTGGTGCATATTCGAAAA
Organism: Megastigmus dorsalis; assembly: GCA_900490025.1. Lineage (NCBI taxonomy): Eukaryota > Metazoa > Arthropoda > Insecta > Hymenoptera > Megastigmidae > Megastigmus > Megastigmus dorsalis. The sequence continues at coordinate 191,611 of UELU01143734.1, read as the reverse complement.
AATTCATCATAAATCCCAACCCCAGAGAAATTTTCTCATCAAAAACAAAAAGTCGAGTAAAATATTAGACCGGATTTTCCTAAAATCACCCAAGAGAAATGCGATACTTAAAAAGATGTGAGCTGCTCCAAACTGTACACAACCTCTCCCCTCCTCCTCTAAGCTCTCTAAATAGTACATAGCAACGGCGAGTGTGACTCGGTGTAGATAGTGTCGTGTTCCTCGTTTACCATTTCCCCCATCCACCGAAAATCCGGTCGTACACACACACACATATACACACGTACATACATATATACGTGTATATAGACACCAACAAGAAGCCGTCGCGCCGCCAGCCACCACAACACTACTGCGCATTAGCAATATAATCCGGGCAGTCATACGCGCTCTAATCAAGTATATACTCCTCCCTCTTTAGCACACTTGTGACCTTTCTCTGCATCAGAATTTCGTCTCTTTCCCCTACTCCCCCCATCGCTATTATATTTCTCCCGCCCTCTCTTCTTCTTCCTCTCTCTCTCTCTCTCTCTCTATTCACGATTCATCCCATTTAGGTTATGTACCCGCCCTCCCCCAAAAGTCGTTTCCGTTTTCTCTCTCCGTTTCACTTTCTCTGCTTCTTCTTCGTCGTCTACTACTTTCTTTTTTCGTCTTTCCCTGCTCGTTCGAGTCGATGAGTTTGTGGGTCAAGGGAGAGCGAGAGCGAGCGGATCCTCGATCGGTAGTGAGAGAGTGAGAGAAGAGGGGAGAGGATCAGGGTTGACATTGGAATTCGAGAGAGAGAGAGAGAGAGAGAGAGAGAGAGAGCGAGAGAGAGAGGGTTGGTCGCTTGATTTCGGCCGAGTGAGCACTTGAAATTTATTAATGGGCTTGCTTGGACGGTTTGTGCTGCTTGGAGAAACGATTATAGGTAGAGAGGCGGGCGCTATTTTTTCTCATTCTTTTTCTGTATTTTCAAGAGTCGTTGAAATTTTTATTGGCTTGCTCGGCGGGAGGTCTTTGTCTAGAGGCTCGAAAGGATCTGTTTTTGGTTTGTTTATGATTCTGTTATGAATGGGAGAGGAGCGATATGTGGACGATTCGATTGGTACTTGAAATACGATAATAAATTTTTCTGATTCCAAAACTCGAACGCGTTCACTTCAGTTTTCCGTATTGATTAGAAAATAAAATAAGTGATTTGGATAATTTGAAGCCTTGACAGGTTCTTCAATCATAAATTTTAGATTCTAGAGGTTCACACTAAATAATTAATAGTAAAAACAAGCATACATATTGCCAATTCAAATAAATATTTTTATAAATGAAAGAAAACATGTTCTAAATTAATTATCACAATGCACATGTTTGCACTGTTATTTATTTTGCCATTCATTGTTTAACGTTTGCAGTATACGTTTATTGTACATTGTTTTAATTGCTTAAAACATATTTTGGATAAAATATGAAAATTTTTTATGTACTTAGCTGCTCAATATAAAAGAATGATGGACATGTATGGTGAAAATTTCGTCACGATCTTGCTGTTTCACGAGATAAGAATGTTTGCTGTAAGCTACATGCTTTCCTATTTCTTTGGGACAATTGTTCGAGGCAACGTGACAACATTTTTATGAGTGATGTGCGTAAAGCCTACAAATACAGGACATAAAAAAATATATTACCTGGCATTATTCGATTCCATAAAAACACATTATGGACCATTACAGGACAAAGGCAGGATAATACTTTTGGAGAAACTTAATGCCCTTGGGTGTATTGGGCTAAAAAGCAATAATATCTTTTACATTGTTTAGCTGGTTTCTTTAATAAAAGTTTTCCCAATAAATTTCAATTACGAAAATTTTTTAAATAACTTTAATGATTAGTATTCTTTTTTTATAAAATCAATAATTTTGCAACATCAACTCTGGCTTAATAAAATTGAAATAAGTAGATAATAATGGAACAACCTATATTTGCAGATCTCGCGATCAAAATATGCATAATGACGCAAAATGTAAAATACATTATATTACAATGAATATTATTATGTATACAACTTTTATCAAATAACATATTTTCTACAAGTTCAAAAGGTCTACTCTGAAGTTGATTCATCATATAAATAATGAAATGGTTACATTTTATTCATTGACATATAAACGTCAATAGAGGTCTTTCATAAAACTCTGTATATACATCTACCATAAAAAGTAAATTCTCTCAGTTCAAAAAAGTGAAACTGTCATGCAATTTTCACTATTTCTTGACGAATAAAAAGAATCTTTCTTCATTTCAAGCTGAATGTTTTTCATACAATAAAGAAAAGGGTGCCATAATTCAAGATTAAAATCACAGTGAACATTTCATTACGCATCCATCGTTATTTTTATAACGAACTATGCGATAAAAAAATGTTGCGAAATTCCAAGAAATCTTTCTCCGAATCGAGCCCAGCCCAAGATATTCTTCTCAGAAAAAAAGAGAAAAAAAATAATACTGGACATTTTTAATAGACTCAGCCGACTGACTCCACAGCCATTCATCCACATCACAGTTAATTCAAAAATTAACTCTCCCTGAATAAACTCGACTGCTTCAATGGCTATGAAAATAAGCAATTTCTCTGAATGTCATACTCAACTGCGAGAGCAGAAGCAACGAGAAACTCGAGAGAGAGGGAGAGCGTGAGAGAGAGGTGGGGGTAGAGAAAAAAAAGGGAAAAGCCCTCGAACCAATCTGCAGACGACTGTAAAGAATGAAGACAGAAAAATACAGGAATAATAAGGGAGTGAGCAAGAAGGGGGGGGGGGGGAAGGGGGAAAAATCCAAGTACACCGGAACGTCATCGCGCGTGCTTTGCATTTTCCGACGGGCCAGGAGTAAACAAAAATGCGAGCGAAAAAAACACAGAGAGAAAGAGGGAGCCAGCGAAGAACAAATGCAGAAAACTCTTCCCGCGATTGCCCACGTTTTCTGTAACTGTGGAGAATTTATTTTTCGCCGTTAGCAAGTATGCAAGCACATTTAAGCATTAAGTTGAGGGGGTAAAATTAAAAATGGTTTTATTACTTTCAGGTTGAAATCGTGATATCAAACTATTAAACTGAAGAATTCTTTCTAAAGGGGTGTAAGCTTCTTTATTACATTTTTTTTCTAAAAAAGAATTTGTCGAATGAACTTCCTGTGACTTTAAAAAGCAAAAACTTTTTTATTATTATTGTTGTATAATTATTGATTTTTTAAACATTGCAACTGTTCGAATAATTAATACTTGATAAAAACTAGTGAAATTGTAATTATCTTTCAAGACAAAATTTTAATTAAAAATGTGGTTTAATCAAAAATTCCACTTAACCTCTCTGTATTAAGTATTAAGTAGATATCTTCCGGTTACATCGGTGTTAATCAATGACCGGTGATGTACTTGGAAACGAAAATCAAAGTAATAAGTATTTTATATTAAACTGCTTTCATCAGTTTTCATCTAGAAAGTTATCCATTGCATGGAAAAATGCTGATCGGCTTCTTTTTCCTCGATATTTCGCAGTAATTCTTCTTTTTATGCTGACTACTCAGCGTTCTTGTCCTAAGTTAAAAATTTGAGAAAACCGTGCCACGAGTTCGCCCCTTTTATACAGCAGTTTAATCTCTGATAATGAATTTTCGAATAATGCATGTTTTCATCAAATGCAATCAAATTTAAAAAAAAATATTTTAATAGAACCATGATATAGAAAATCATATGCCAAAAATTTATTCATTTAGATATAAATCCTGAAACATCATCATTAAGAATCAAAGCTCTAAACCCAACAAACGAAGATCCACAATTCCTCATGTATCTAAAAGCAGTACAATTCCACCACCAGCAAGTTCACCAAATAAGAAAAGTACCTACACGTGTCTTACCTTTTACCCGTCCCAACTACCCAAACTTCTCAACCTATCTCTATTTCACCTCCATCTATCTCCACCTCTTCCCTCCTACACAGCTTTTTCTTCTTCCTCTCGACCCTGCTTTCTGCCGCTGGCTGCTCCCATTGTGTTTTCGACTCCTCGCGAGAGTCTAGTCCCGCAACTAATAAGCCATAAACCCCGATGTAGATCCGCGTGTAGCCCAACCCCCATCTTATACTTGGCCCAGGTCCTCTATTTTATTGGCGTTTTAGAGATCCTTTCCTAACCGTAATATGCGACTATTATGATTTGTAGATGGTAATTGGCCAGTTTTTTTATGAGTACAAGTTATACAACTGTAGAGTATATAGTTCATGTGTGTAAGTGGTCGACGATCAAAGCAGTCGCCGCTGAAGAAACCGAGAGGGTCGGAGAATAGAGATTTTTCTGAAATGATGATAGGTCGCCAAGTGCGTAGGGCCTGCTTGCTTTCTTTTTTACGAGCTGGGACGTTTTGTTCTCCGTTGAAGACAATTTTTATCTTTCGACTGCACGAGAAGAAGAAGGTTTATAGGATACTCCAGGATCCTTTTCAAATGGAAATTCTGAAAAATTCTACAGCTCAGTAAAATATTTAGCAATGCAAAGCGCTACTTTTAAATGCATACACAGATTTAAAAAAGACATTTTTGTCGTTGACTTAAATCCAGGTCCTGGATGCTGATACAAGGAAGACAAGAGCTTTAAGTTAAATTCATTCAGAAACAATAGGCATCACCTCGCAAAATACAATTATGGCCATCTTATTCCCGAATGAGATCGTCGCTGAACATATAATATGTGTCTCACTCTCCTACAAGATAGCTCGAGCTGTACAAATAAAATATTTTTCCTCTTACTTCTGTAACATACTCTGTACGAAAAGTAAAACCATTCCCACCTTGAGCATAGACTTATAGTATGTAATATATAAATATATCTATATATATATCTTGCCTAAACAAACTTCTTCGACTGGATGTTCACCAACTCCGACAGTGTCGCGAGCGTCATGCATCTCGCATCAAAACCCTTGACGCCAGAAGAGATAAAACGAAAAAGATAAAAAGAGAAGGATAGAAGGAGAGAAGAGAGGGCGACAGAGCGAGAGAGCCTCATCCGCCTAAATCTTTTTCATCTCCGCGCGGCTGTTCTCGCATTGTCGTATAAAACGACCTTCCCTCTCCCCCTTCGTTTTTTTTTCTATACACACACAGAGAGAGGCGCACGTGGGTATATACGAAAAAGGACTTTTAAAAAAGGCACAAGGATGTAAGAAGGCGAGAGATAGAGAGAGAGAGTGAGAGAGAGAGAAAAACGGCGCCGCGAGCCGACATCAGCCCCGACGACGTTTGAGCAGAATAGAGAGACAAGGTGGGGAATGTGCAGCTAAATACGCACGACCTATTTCTCGCGCCTCGGCAAAAGGCGAGCTTTAGGCGACTTGCCCAACTAATTTCGTTATTCTTTTTTTGCTCCCGCGCTAAATCGTTTTGCATTGTTTTCTTCATCGCCGCGTAGCCGTGAGCGTCGGGCTTGCAGCGTTATACGCTTTTCTACACGCAAATTATGAGCGGCCAAGCAATTTAAGTGATGTGAAATTGGATAATGTGCATTTGAATAAAGAATGTACAATTTTTGTTTGTCGAAATGATTTCGTTTTAATTGCTCTACGTTATATTTTATATATTGCATTTGCTTTGTATTTTTAAATATATATTGCAAGCAATGCATCTATAAATCACGTAAATAATTTTGCTATTAGTTCAATCATTTTTATCTTTTAGCTAGTTTTGGTTAAATAGAATACTAAGTGTAAGTTAATGCAGTGATTTGACTTACATAAACTTGCATATATATTTATCCTAATATATTCTTCTTTGAACCGATCATAAATAATAGCATGGAAATATGATAGCTCATCTTATTCACTGCAAGTACCCGTAAAAAAAGCGCTTCATAACGCTTGGAAACAATAAGAAACCATTTATATATCTAAGGCGAAAAACTTTTTAATACCCCAATTTATCCGGTGAGTCTCTCCATTATAAAGCGAGAGCCCCGGACACACTAGATCGACTAACGTCTTGGCCCATTTCACATCCTATAGACGGTGCGATCGCCACATCGCGGCTCTAACGCGCGTCATGAAAATTGATAATCGATGGAGAGAGAAAAAAAGGGCGATTTTCACGTGTGTATACGCGGTGTGTGTACGTGCAGAAAAGATGGGGCTATGTAGGTGTTTGGAAGGTCATCATTATGCCCGGAACGTCGCCGTAGGCTCGAAGAAAGAAAAGTCGAGTAGGAGAGAGCGAGAGAGAGAGAGAGTGGGAGAGAGGCTGGACTCTTTTCTTGCCATTCCGATCCCGTGTACAATCGCGCCCCAGTTTTCGGCCTTCGACTACTCGGAAAGTGCACGAGTGACACACACACACACACATACGCATGCATATATACGGTGCCTGCATACGTATAGCTATTACACGTGAAAGGGTGAGCGAGCGAGATAGTAATATTAGCTGACCAGGCAAAGGTAGAAGTTTTCCCGCTTCTTCAACTCTCTCTCTTCTTGTGAAGCTTCTTCTTGCCTTCTCTACTGTATACTATAGTTTCTATTCTTCTTTGGTCCCGTTCTCGATCACGCGAAATTTGACATGCCAGACTCGATGCGAGAAGCAATTTTGATCAATTAGCTTGATTTATCGCTCCCCGGGAGCCTGGAATTATTGCTTCTTAATCGAATTGCCGATGAGAGCATCGAGTTGAATTTCGAAAATGACGAGTCTTAGCTCGAATTATGTTGTTAGAAGAGATGTTTTTGTAATACCAAGATAAATTCTATTAAGAATTCTGATGCAATAGTATTAAATTAACAGGATTCTTTAGAACAAAAATGTTTCTATGTCATTCGTTGTTCATAAAATCTTTATAATTAAATTTTTAAATAATTTACAGTATAAATATCTTGTATGATTATGAAAGGTACTTTATTATGCATGTCAAGACTTTTACATGATAACTAGAATCGAGAGTAGGGAATAAAACATAAGAAAACGTATGAACCATATCTACATATATTCTGAATATAGGAACTGACACGAAGAATAAGATATGGTTTCAATATACATAGATATACTGGTCGATGAGCGCATGTTCCATTTCTTACTCTCTGATCCTATTTCTCGTGTACTCATGTGCGCAAAGATTCATATTGGAAAGTAATTTTGTTACTTATACAATATAAAACTCTTCTCTTATTCTAAAGTCAACATTTATTCTTCGAGCCATAAATCACGGAAATAATCGAACTGCTATGAAATTTTCAAATTCCAATAAAAAAGCCTCGTACCGTAAGACATTCTCGTATTAAAACTTTTATACGAACGAAAATAAATATTTGAAAGAATTGATGAACCTTTTAATGATGTAAATCATAACGACAACACCGTGCGTATCACATTTGTTATATACACAGACACTCCAACTCTACAACATTGTAAAATCATAATCCATTCAACCGCATTAATCAGCTCTCGTTATAAAGCACCCGACCTATAACGAGAGAGAGAGAGAGAGAGAGAGAGAGAGGAAAAAAAAAGACAACCAACAGTTCACAATGCTGTATTAAAACTTTCTCCATCAATAGCTATTATCCGCGTCTCTATTACCATTCACTGGACCCTTTTTATTTCTCGCCCTTTCACTTCCCCATCCGTCCGTCCTCTCTCTCCCTCTCTCTCACTCTCTCTCCTTAAGCTTTTCACGGTCAGCAAAGCTCGCCGTACAATTGGCCCCAGTGTATATAGTCCCGGATCCTTATTTAGGACTCGGGCAAGTGTGAGTGTGTCGCGGCTCAGAATCCGTCCGACGTGGCGGGTCTATACAGCTTTAAAAGGAATGTGTAAGCGTGAGAGAGGAGACACTTTTAATGGCTTCCGCGCGTCATACACTCTCTGACCGCGTCGGCCGCTTTCATCTGCTCTTCTTGATCATTTTATATTATATGTGCGTTGGTGAATACGAGTCTTCGGGAAAGATAAATAGGTTTTACCGCTCCTTTTATTCTACAGTGTTTCATTCTGTGAAATATCAGCAGAGATTAACGATACTATATATTTATTACAATTTTGTGTTAACATTATCTTCGATAATGTGATCTCAGTTCGAGAATTGCTATTATTGAAGAGGTGCTTTGAGCGGCTGTTTTGCATATGGAGGAAGGTTGCAAGTAGGAGAGCTCGGGATGAAGCTCGGCTATAATTAGATTTTATTTATTCATTGCGGGACTTTGGAATTGTGGTCAGTCGAATTTAAGCAAATCAGAGGTCATTATAGGGGGAAATCACGCTTACTATTACGGAAACGAGGGGAATTTATCTTGAAATAACTCGCTTTGGACATACACTGCGTAATGATGAAAAATATCACAATTACCAATAATAATAATAATAATAATTATTATTTATAGCATTGTTACTAAATAACATAATAATTGCATAATCGAAATTAAAATATTGAATTTCATTGCAATAACAGTAATTTATAATCTTATAAAAAATGCATAAATTTAAATTACTTTTATTTGATTACAGATAATTTTGTTGCATTTTCATTGAACTACAAAATAATGTAAATAAATCAATTAAAAGTTTATTGATTTTTGTACGTAAAGGACAAAATAATAAATAGAGTGACATGCTTGTGAAAAGCTACCGTAACGCGATACTAAAAGCTTTGGGTTTGCGCATTTTTAGAAGCTTCCAGAGTAAAGTAAGAGACAATGGAGCTGCTTGCTTTGAATATCTGTTGTCCCGCTGATATCCGATGCAGCGGATTCAAGTAGATAATAGCCGAGACTGGTAAGACGAGTCACGAGAGTACAGCTTTAAACCTTTACCGCACTCGTAAGGTTCGAAACTAAGCCAGCGCTACTCCAAATCATCCTTTTAACGTTATCATAAAATTATCTTTAGTATAAACTGGCAGTTTAGGGTCCTTTCATCTTACACAGACTCACTTAGAAATAACTAAATAAATCATAGTTAGAAAGCATTTTTTCAAGAGGCTAAAGTCTTAGCAAACATGAGAAAGAAAATTCACTTCAAAGTTTCTACTTTTTCATCTGCTCGATCGAGTAATACCTGTCATAACATTGAAAATTTCGGGCAAACGAAAAAAGGCAAGGAAAATATAGTCGGCATACCGAGGCTGAGTAACAAGTTTCAGTTACCTCTCAGGAAACTTCTTTCTCTCTCTCTCTTTCTCTCTGTCTCTCTTTCTCTATCGCATCGTTTTTTATTTCAATGCTTTAAACTTTGCAACTCGATGAGAGCAAAAAGGGAGAGAACCGGGAGGAGAAAAGGAATAACGAAAAGCCACTCATCTCTTATCGCTTAGTTGTGCCAGCTCGCAATAGCGAACGGGGACGTAACTTGAGCAAAGGCAATTAGTGTGGGGGCAAACTGCAACTTATATGGAGAGAAAAAGGATGGGAAACTCGAAGAAATGGGATGGGACACAGAGTAGCAGCAGCAGAGGAAATAAGAAGAGAAAACAAGCGAAAATAAAGAGAACGCAATTACGAGCCTTAATGCGACGCTTTTGCTCAAAAATAAATTCGAATGTAAAATCTAAAGGGAGTGGGAGGCGAAGCTCGAGAGAGGAAGGAAATTTAATTAATTAACACGACGAATTTTCTCTCGGTCGTCGGCGCATTGGACACAAAGCACGCGAACGAAATTTTTCGGTGGAATATATTTTAGAACGTATATCGCGTTTAAGTAAACTCGGAGGTTGGGCTGTAGGGGGAGAAATTGGAGTTGTGCTGCAGAATAGGATGGAATAGACTAATTCGTCGGTGGAACTAACGAGTTACTGGGAAGAGGGAGCTGAAGTTTTTCGCAACTTTGACTAAGCTGTTTAGTCGAGGAAAAGCCAATGATTTCTGCAGAGATTTGTCTTATCTTTATTTTCTGAAAGGGTTACCAGGGAGTTTAACGTATTTGGAGCAGGTGTTTGTATATAAATTTTCTAAATCAAAGAAGTTTCGAAGTACGTAGTTATCGAGCGATTCTAAGGATCTTTGAAAAGCTACAACTCTCGATACGAGAAACTAGAAAATAATGATCATAAATTAAACAGCAGCGAAACTCATTTGCAACTTATGTTAACAAAAAACTAAACTTCGAAAATCGACAAAACTAGTTTTAATTCACGTTCACTCTAAGTCAGGATATCCCAACATTATCATTACCGCATTCATCTTGTCTTTTGTCTATGCACCAGCATCCGACCAGCACGAAAGGCTAACGCAGAGAATTCTCGAGCACGACGAGTTATATACAGTAGAGCGCGCACAATCGAATTCAGGGTTGCTATACGAGTCCGTGCAATGCCCATATAACCATGGCCGTTGCGCAGCTGTTGCTGGCTGTGGAATTGAGTGGTGCGCGGCGCTAATGTGGCCAGGCCTGGATCATTAGCTTAATGTAGGAGAGAGACGCATGCCAAGGGACTTACGCGCGCACTCGCCGATGTAGTTGCAGACGCATCGATCCGATTATTATTAGCCTGATGAAGATTCGGAGTGCGGGTCGGGCGCAGTGGAAACGGACTAGAGTTGGGGTTGGACGTTGGATAAAAAAAAAAGCTGAGGGTCGATAGAAGGGGACTGTTTTTTTTTCTCAAGTATTCGGGTTACCCGAAAAATTCTGTTGTACTTTCATTGCGGTATATCGTTTGGATTATCGTAGGTTTTGATTAGATTATATATGAAATTTCTGCTTTCATCCTAATCGAACACAATTAAAAAATAAGTCCAAACCCATTTTTTTATCGAAGCACAGCGAGATGGTGATTGATAGTTTCCACAAACGATAGTTAAACGTTTTCTACATAATTAATTCCATATTTACGCGAACATAAGATACATCGTTTTTGTTTAACAATTATGCCGAAGTTTCTTTCTCTACTTTAATAGCCCGACTAAAAGGAAAATCAATATTAAAGTAATAAACCAGCAGAGCACTTTCCCTCAGAGATAACAAAGTAATTTACCCCCCAGCAATTTTGCATATAGCCACTCGCCATTTTCTTTACCAACAATTTATGGTCCATAGATGCATATCCCCTCGGCTCACGACTAGCCTACACAAAACATCGACGCGCGAGGATTACACGCTACTCCAAATGAGATTATCGTGTCCTCTTTCTTCGATAAATCAAGCCCCTGTGGGCGCGACGTATCGCGCGGAGCCATAGGCGTTAAAACACATAAACCATAAACTCTGCCTGCAGTGTGAGCTCCTATGCGAGCGCATTGCACATCCGCAGAGAGTCGAAAAGTGCTTAGTCAAAGCCTCTGCCTCTGTGCCTCTGTCGCATGCATCAACTGTCTTATCTCGATCCTCTGTCTGTTCGCTGCTGCGTCTGCGAAACAAAGCGAGGCGAGGTGGAAGGTAAAAAATGCCCGCCAGCATCCACGAAAAAAGGCTCGGTGCAAAGGTCGCAGACGGGACATATATAGCGGGAACAAAGGCGGGAGAGACACACGGAAAATGAAGTGGGGATGTGGAGCGTTGACAAAACGCTCTCGTTTTTTGCGTCCTGTAATAAAAGCCAAGCTGTTAGAAATGGAGGCAGCGATTCCTATATGTGTATACACGTACTAGGTTCGACGAATGTCGACATCTCTCTGTTATATATGTGTATATGCATGCAGAGAATTTGGGGGGGGGGGGATATCGAGATAAATTGCCAGAGCGAGCAATTACGGGAAAGTTAAGCCTTCGTACGGTATGGCGAGCGGATATGCCTTAGACCTAAAACCGGAAATTGGTCGCGCGAATTTCCCCCGTCCTGATGGCCGATGTGTGTCTCTGTGTGTGTTGGTGTGCAGCCTGGACGGACGTGCAGCTTTAACGGAACTATTAGTTGCGGCCGGTCCATCCCTGCTGCTTCTGCTGCTGCTGTCACTTCTATACTTTGACACTTCGAGTTTTCGGCTGACTTCGGCAGAATATGCGGGAGAGTTCGGTCGAGCGATTCTATACTTGATTTGACGATTGTGTCAGCCATACGCGAAATTTCGATGGATATCGCGATGGGGCGAGGATTTGGCTACGATTCTTGGAACTTCTGGTGAAGTGTTACTCGATTCTTTGCGGTTAATGTGTGGCCTGGAGGTTGGCTCGGAAATTGGTGGATTGAATTGTATATCGAAAAGAAATATTGCGTGTAAAAATGTTTACCGAATGTATAGAGAAGTTGAATAGTTTTGTTGTTGTTGGTATTGCCAATAATTGAGGTAACGAAATCGATAATATTTATTTTTCTTATTCCATTTTTAGGGATTGGTTTGTAATTAAAGTGAGATAAGATTCTTCTTAGATTTCGACAATCTAGTTTAGATACATTCCCGTAAAAGACAGGGATTGTAAATTTTTTAAGTCGATCACTTGTCTACTCGTTCTACTTGTGTCAGTAGATTCAGACGAGTTGAACGGACTATTTTCACTATTAGTTTTATCTCCTTTTAGTCGGATAAGAAACTCCATCTAGGAATTAATTATAAATTTACAATTTTTATACTCTGTAAGATAGTATCTATTTTTTTATCATTTCATTCAAAATTAATCGAATCTTAGAGATAATTAAAATGTACATAAGTTTTTCAAGAACTGTGCAGTATATAATTCATAAAATAAAAGGCTAGAATTCTATGGTTTCTGTTCTATGATCAATTAAGTTAGTATTACTTACTATTAATTTAATGTATACATTTTTTCTTTATCAAATAATAATAAATTTTAAATTTTAACTTTCCTTTTACTTGATCTATTTAATTAGCGATAACGAAATGAATATAATAAGCAAGATTTACCCTTGCTTTATTATACTATGTATATATTATATAGCTTGATCGCAATTCTTATACGCTGTTAAATTATGCAGTTTGCCTTGATTTTTTGTATTTCTATCTTAGAATTCAGTAATTTTATCTGAATGCAACACCAGTAAGTATGCATGCATACATCAATAAATTTAATATGCATCAGACAAGACTACTAAGACTTTTAAAAAAGACATGCTAATATCGTCCATAATGAGATGCAATTGAATTATATCTCATGAAGTTTTTCTCTACCAAGAACAACAAATAGTACAGTTCCGTCTTAAATTTTCCCTTTAACCGAATAAAGATATCGAGCTTTCAATGTATACAGTGCACCACGTTCAAAATCCAATGAATCTTTCAATTAACGTTCATCAAGATTCCAAAACAAACTCATTCCCTTAAGGCACATATCTTTTATCTCAATCAAAGGCGCTTACCCGATAGTTCCAACTCTTTGGCCGCAACAAACAACTCGTCTAATCGCATATATTCGTGGCAGATCTAATCAAGTCCTCGCGTTTAAAGCTTTACCTCGAGCCTTTGACCGTCAGGCAGCCGCCGCTGTAAGTTTTCTTTTTCCCCATCCAGCGACGAAAAGGGAAATATTTGCAGAGGCAAACTAAGTTGGGGGTGATGCGATTACGAATTAAGTCAGTTTACACGTGTGCGCGCGCGCGACGACGACGACGGCTTAGCGATAATATTAAATATTTACCGATTGCCCCGTGAGAGTTTGATAAAATTTTTCTGTTGGCTCTACGTCGGTGTTTGTATTTTGCACGGCTCGTTTGACGTGCGATTTTTTTCTTTAGCGGCTTCATCGTGTCTTGGCTCACTTTTTTTTAAAGATAAATTCCTGCAATCCCCGACGGGTTCGTTTCTGTAACATTGCAGTATGAGTGTGTGCGGCGGGGTTGGAATAGCTGCGGCCATCCGCGGGACAACATTTTCCAAGTATCGAATTTTCGATCAGTTCGCGCATTATCAAGATCAACCAGTCGGAACGTATCATTTACTGTCACGGCCCCGCACTGCCCCGACCACTCAAATTCTTAGATAAGATTTTTACCTGAACTATATCCGAGATACTCTGAAAGATCCGGAACGTTGTGATTTATGTAGGTTTGAAAATGTGATAATGTGTAACTGTTAAATTTTTTATTTTTAAAATTTCTTTTATAAAATTATCAAATCACTCATCACCTTTAACAATTCGAAAAATTTTTTTTATATTATAATTTACTTATAATTTTTATTCAAACAATGAAGTAAAAATTAATTGTTAAGTTTTCAACTGACCTTTGTAAATCAAGTAGAAGTATTTCAACTAGAAATGAGTACCGTAATTGATATTATTATACATAAGTTCATTATTCCGTAATCATTGACTAAACTCTATGATAAAAGTGTCTGCAGAAAGAAAGAGAACGTATTAAAGGAGGCAGCAGTAATACAAAAAGAATTAAAGCCACTAATTGAGGGGTTAATCATATTACGAGATATTAGAGCTTCCTCACAGAGCAAGGAACACAGCGCGAGTAGGAACTTCATCTCTTTCTCTGGGACCGCGCGGCCTCGTCAATTCAATTTACCGCGACGAGCGAGCTTGCACACCTAACGCATTTGCTTAAAGTCGCTCCTAAGCTCCTCACGACGTTAACAAAGCCAGTCGTTGGATAAAAAGTATATACGTAAACTATGGTATATATATATATATAACGCGCAATGGGAAAAGAGCTGCGGGAGAAAAAGCGAAAGAACTCAACTGCACGGGATGTATCGCGCGCGGCCCAAAAGGCCTGAAATTGATTCCCCGCGGCGGAAAGACAAATTGTTTTTTTTCTCTCCTCCGCCCTCCTGTAGGCCTACAAACCCTATTTATCTCTCTCTCTCTCTCTCTCTCTTTCTCTCTCTCTCTCTCTCTCTTTCTCTATATCTGTTTCCACCGACGATTCATCCAGACGGCACATAGCGAACCAACGTATACGTATTCGATTTCACGCATGAGATGTTCCATCTCTCGGGCGAGGACTAACAGCTGACTCTCTCTCTCTCTCTCTCTCTCTCTCGCTCTAACGTTTGTTCTATCTTTTTCTGTCTGCAGATAGAGAGAAATTATTTAGGTTCGGTGGAGCGCTGTTCGTTTAGGAAAATCAAATCTCTTTTTGTTCTCCCTCCCCGTCACTGGTTTTCTTTTTTTTTCGCTGCGAAGCGCGACAAAAAATTTACTTTTTCGCTCGTATTGTTTCCCGAAGCAACTGCGAGGACAGAAATGAATACTGTTTAGTTCTGCGCATTCGGTTTTCGTGTGCGAAAAATAATTGTATTTGTCGAAATATGGAATCAGGGACTATAGTCTGGCAGTTTAGACACTTTGTTGCGATAGAGATTCAATTTGAATTTATTAAACGAAGACATAGCGCTGGGTCATCAATGTAATACAAACATAGTATACTATTGTTTATATTATGACCAACTTGGTACATAAACCAATATTAACATCGAAGGGAAACTCTAAAATGTAATCTAAATAATATGAAAATTCTATATTTATGTCTTATAAAATATAAAGAAGAAGATGCATATCGAGTACTACCAGACGTCATAAAGCAAACATTATAATTATCTTCGAACCCATCTATATCTGCATGAAAACCTCAAAAATTGCACCAATTCCATTTACTTGAACAGTGCAGAAGCTAAATTATACCACGGAGAGAGCAGAAGCAACATTTCGTTGCAAATTACATGTGCGCGACTCGCGCAAGTGCACACCAAGAGGTTAAACCGCTTACGGTGCCTTAGCAGCGCCTGCTACATTACACTCACTCAGTCTCCTTGTCTCTATCTCTCTCTGGCATGCTCTCTTGCTTGCTCTGACGAAAGCGCACCTGTGAAGTTGTAGCCTGTTCAGGGGCGCTCGCGTGTTCGCTAGCTAATAATAAGCCCGCAGAGCTTCGTATTACGCACGTCGCACGACACGTGGGACGCGCACAACGCGCACCAATCCAATTCGTGATCCGGCCTTTATTATACAATCTCTCGCTTTGTTTTTCTTTTATGCTATCTCGCAAAAGGCTACAAGGCGGATTTTTCTCCGGAGATTATTTTAAGAAATTCCGCTCACGTTATTATCGCCTCGGCGTGTGCTGAGCTTGTGCATTAGAGTGGCTTCATGAATATTTTATCTTCACTGCGCGGGTTTGGAAAAGCATGTGTTTCACGTGAGGGAAGTCCCATTGATTCGTTGCGGATTGATAAATTTTCGCGCGTGAATTGCCGAGACGTGAATTATGAAAAAGTATTGAGAAAATTGAATTTAATTAGTAAAGTAAAGCAGGATCCCAACACTGGCTCCTATTGATATTACAAGGGGAAAAAATATGAGACGTGTACCATCATTTAGAGTATAAAAAAGCGTTTAATATAAAAAAATAGCCTACTTACTTGAAGGGTAATGTTTAAAAAAAGGGAAAAAAAGATTTTTCCTCATTCTTAAGGGGATGTGCTATGATCGTAAAGATTCCTACCTTACCGGTTCTTGCATTTAACGAAATATATAAAGATATAGATTAATTTTTGGAAAAAAACTCACCGTCACCACCTTGGTATTGATGTAAACATTACGTGGACTCAATTTCATGAAATTCCACCCACAATTTGCAGATTTTTGTTGTTGAAAATTTCGTGTATAAACTGTAGTAATTTCTATCTGCAAAATTTTCGAGAGCAATAATTTCCGCGAATTGACGATGGAATTTGATGACACTTGAACCACGTAAAGTTTACATCATTACCGCTATGGTGACAGAAGTTTTTTTTTCCAAAAATGTCTTTTTAGACACTTTTTTGTTCGCTTTTTTTCTTTTTTTTCTTTGGTTTATTTAGGAACAGATACATATATGTTTTTTACAAAAAAAAACTGATTTTCCTCCAGAGCTGATATATCGGTTTTCCGGCAGCCTATATATAGGTTAATTCATGGAAGTAGAAGCAGACAAGTCTTCATTATGTTCTGATTTCGCGGGGAACCTTCTTTCGATTTTCATGTACATGGTTTGTGTCTTTTTGTATATAAATCTTAATGTGTGGCAATACCTAAACGCCGTAAGCTTCAGTGTTTGTATTTATAAACAAGCTTTGTTCAGTTTTACAAATAACTAAACATTCGAATGTTCAGATTTTGTCTTTATAATCTATAGTAAGACCTACATACTATATAATTTTGTATAGTTTTTAAATTTTCAGATTTCCAGTTATAAATCGTATGAATCTAAGTCTGAGATGCTAACAAAATATATGAATTTTCATAAGTACTATCTTCATAAAACAAAGTAAGCTGAAAATGTGCTTGATCAATAAGTATTTAAAAAATGAGGCAAAATTTAGGTGAAATTTAGATGAATTTTAATTTTCAGATGAGTTCGCACGTGAGTTGTAATTACGAGTATGAAATTGTCAAATCTCAATCGAGGACTGAATAAAACCTGACAGTCTTGTTAATACAAGTCATCCTCATTAATTAATAGAAACACGCATCTTAAAAATTGATGTTTGTTATGAATGGATGCCATATGTAACTAAGGTTATTCTAGATTTGTTACTTCTCTCACTTTCGGAAGTAAATCAAAGTATTTGTAGCTGCAGCAGACTTTTAATTGGATCATACGTTTCACAGGAAAAATTATATATCACATATCTAAAAACTTGTTTTACACAAATCTAACGATTAACTGACTTCGATTTTTACACTCTAGAAAATCCATGAAAGTATGTATCGTGTCACTAAATAAAACGTATGACACTTAATGTCGTAAAAAATCGATCATCATTCATATTTAGCTTTTTTAAACGAGATTATATTTATTCAATATATTTATCAATATCAAATTCATTGGAACAATTATTTTAATATTTTTGTACTTTTGCAAAATTGATACTCAATAAAACAGTATTTTGCAAAAATGCTTTCTTAAGTAATTTATTATACTTGAGTGACACGATGAAAGCTTAATTTGGCTTATGAACTGATTACGCAACTGCAAGAGATATGATATCTTTCACAATTTGTATGTAATTATGCGTTACAGAACTCGTTCATTAATTATTATCTAAATGCCCAAAACGTATTTTGCATGCGTCAAAATGATGAAATGCTATAAAGCAAAAAGAAGTCTTTTTAAAAAAGTAATTTTAGGTACTCTAGGTGTATTCACAATTGTCACAGTAATTTTAGAATATAAATTTATCTAACTTTTATTTTGCCACCAAACAAAAGCCAAAGTAAATACTTCCTAGTGCGACATTAATTTCGCACGTGTATTTTCTCATAGGCTATCTGTGCCGAACCATCCATTCCCCTACGTAAACGCACGCGTGTACAGTCGTATATACGCGTCTCTCGTACACGTACGTGTATCCGCGTTATCTGTGCTGTTGCAAGGAGGTTTGAGCGTGAAATAGCCGACTTTGGAGACTGGTAGTACACGTATGTATGTACGATTTGCGAACGTCAAATAGTACAGCCTCGCGGCGTTTATACTCTACGCTACCTCTATTCCTATCTCTCTATCTCTCTCTCTCTCTCTCTCTCTCTCTCTCTCTCTCTCTCTCTGTCTCTCTCGCTTACTCGCTCTTAGTGTGTGTGTGTCGAGCCCGCGAAATTCTCTCTAGGCACGTATAGGATACTTGGTCTATTCTCGCGTAGACCCAGCTCCCCTATATTCGAAATGACGATTTGCCGACGTCTTTGAGCGCTTTGCGAGAGTGCGGCGGCACATATTGCTTTTATATCGAGACACTAGTTGTAGTGAGCGAACGATTCTACAGACTTTAAGCGCCTATATTCAATTGCTGCGCGTTTCAACATTGGTGATCTAATTGTTTCTTGAGTGTTAATTTAAATTTCGTGTTCTGTTTTTTTTTAATTTTTGTGTTTGTAAGTCGCTCGATTCGAATAGTAAAATAATGAATAACACTTTTATTCATAAATGTATTAAATAATTCTGGTGGAAGAATATTTATTTCAAATTAGATTTATTCTAGAAAGGAGATTAACTAAATAATGCATCTACAAAATAGTATTCGTATATTTTTTTTTTTAATAATTCATGAGTTTAAAATTAAGATACAGTAAATCGAAAAATTTATTGCACACTGAGTATTTGCATAAACTGCGTCAACTGAAATATGATTAAGGGGGTGCAGTAGGGACAAACGTGCTTTTTCTTTCGCCGATATCTTTTTCTATTTACAACGCAAATTAATATTTGGACTTGAGCGGCGTAGTGCTCGATACAATGAATCGTCCTGTGCTAGCTGAAGTCGATCTGATTTGTCATTTTTCCTATTAATTGGAACCAATAAGACGCGTTTACGCATTGACAGCTAACCTCAAAATTACGGTTATATCTACATGTGTTTACAACTTTTAATATTTACAATTTTGCGTAATATCTGGACTTGGCCGGCGTAGTACTCGTTGCTATTAATCATTTTGTGCAAGATGGGGCTTATGTGATTTATCGTTTTTTAAATTATCTGGAACATGCAAATGATCGAACAGCCTGAGGAGGGAGGACGCTACTGCTTCCCCTTAAAAAATTATATAAAATGATATCGTGCAAGAAAAAAATGTATATAACGTATGTGTGTCATCGCCATACACGTAAAAAGTAAAGGAAGTGAAACTTCTTTGCTACAGCTTTGTTTGCATTTTTATGAAAGGCGATTCAGTTCCACTACATTTCTCAGAATGCATGAAGCGAATTATGTACTAAATATACCCGCTAAGCGTGTCATTCCTCTTATCAAATTCAATAGACGTGATTCAGACTTAGCTTTAATGAGACCACGTGCTACAATTTTACGATCGATATCAAGATCCGCATAAAAACGTTCAAGATAATTACATCGGAAAATTAGCACTACACCTATCTATAATTCTACAATGGAAATATATTTAATAATTTATAAATATTTTTCCACCCAATATTTTTCAAGTTATGATAAGGATAAATAATATAATAATAATAAGCTTCAATAAAAAATGAAAAGAAATCTTATACGTTTTATTTAAATATGTATAAATTCCTTAGTGTGTAAAATTATTTTTCTAAAAAGTAACGATTCGCCTCTCCTGTTTTCATTAATAAATATACAATATTTTTTACTCCAAGTATCAAAAATCTTCAGTTCACAACCATTTATTTGGTTTTGGCAACAGCCTCGCCACTCTTGTGGATGGCGTGTGTGCCGTCACCGCGATTAAGTACGACGGACTTAACGAGTTCCTTCGACGGCGTCTTCAGGTCGTACGCCCAGCCAATTTTGGCGAAGAGATCGATTAAAACTGTATTCCAGTTGAGGCCGTAGTTGCCCAGCTCGGATGTTTTGTAATCGGAGGGGAAAGCGTGGTGATAGTTGTGCCAGCCTTCGCCGCCGGTCATCATTGTGCACAATGTGTTTTCCGCTGGTGCGATTGCTCTGTTTGCGAAAGGAATGCATTAGGTTTCAGACTTATTTGATGGAAAATTTTAGTTCGACGATGTACATTGCAAAGGTACTTGATATTAAGATATAATATTTTCATAGTGTACGAACATATGAATATTGCAATTGTTATTATAATTGAATAAAATTTCAAGAAACCGTTTTTTTTTTTCGGCTAATTTCAAAACAAGCATTTAAATTTTCAACATCAATAATTAGGAAATCTTTCGTAAATAATAATTTAAATATTTAAATAATAATTAATGCTTTTAATTTTTTTTATACGTTTGTCTTTGTTACTAAAACATTTATGAAGTATAGAAAAACTTACTTATCGTAAGGTCGACCTCCGAACATGTGAGCAACACTATTGATAGCCCACGTGCAATTCAGCGAGTATGCATAGCGCATGAAAACTTGTGACATAATTGCATAATACCAAGATTCGTTCCACAAGTACACCGGGATCATAGATGGAATGACAAAGCAGAACACTAGTCTCAAATATTCGAAGTATCTGTAAAAACGTACGTTCGATTTAGTTGCGAGCGCCATTTATGAAATTGTTAACGAAAAGTTGTTAACGAAATAAAAGCTATACAAAACAAAAAATAAAGTAGCCTACTTTTCCTCAAACTGAATCACGGGATCGTTGAGAATATCGCTCATATCGATCTGACGACCCTTTTTAAGTACATCTGGATGCCTCTTCATTGTCAGCCAGCCCACGTGACTGAACCAAAATCCTCGTGCCGCATTGACCGGATCAGCACTGGTTTCAGAGAACTTGTGATGAACCCGATGATCTCTCGACCAATATACCATCGAATACTGAGAAATGAAAACAGATAATTTTTCTCTTTGAAGGGATGAAAAACTTTTTGAGCGCGCTTTATCTAAAGTCTGATGAAAGCAGATCTCATTGAGGTAAACTCAGACCGCGATAAATGTCGCCGACTAAGCAACGCGAGGTGATAAGATAAAGCCAGAATTGATGCTTTCTGCCTTTGTAAGTATCTTCCGGTACTTGTTTACATTGCAGGATGGGACGTATTTGTAAAAGTAAAATATAGTGAAAGTGTAAGTCTGATAAGAGCAGCCCGGACAAAAAAATTCTCAGTGCTTTTAACGTGATAGAATAGCAGATATTGAGGAAATGGAAATCTACCAACGCGTGTATGAACTTTACTTTTAAATGAAATATTAACAATACTTTGAAAAGAGAAAAAAAGTGACAGCTTCTGCATCTTTTACTTTAACTTTCCAAACATGTTCATCTACCTAAATCTTCTACATCTATTTATACTGTTTCAATTATGTAGCAGATGAATCAGTAATAAATTTTTGAAATTCCCTTTTTCCCCATTTGTAAACTACATTTCGAAAATAGCATTTTCAACAGTTCATTTTCTAAACTTTTCATTCGTTTTTGATATTACATTGCATTTAAAATTCTAATACTCCATTCAAGTGAAAGTTCCATTTAATATATGTATAATGAAACATTTATCAATGTAACGCCAGGAAGCAAAATGAAGATTTCAAAATACTTTTGAATAGAAATAGTTTTGACAAGAAATATAAAAATCTATCTGTTTACATTCTTATTAATTTTGTTTAAAAGTTATAATATAAAAGAAAATCTAGCTATTGATGGGTTTAATATTGCATTTATGGCTTGCGTAAATAAACAGTATTTTGCCCACAGTAATAATTTACCTGTCCAGAAGATACATAACACAGCATAAGAAATATTCTAAGCGGAAGTTTCGCTTTGTATGCGCGGTGAGACCATAAACGGTGTACACCTACAGCTACTCCGAAGTTAGCAACAACTACCATAACACAAACTAAAACAGACAATTGTACATTCTTAATTAATTCAATTCTTAACGCGCATTCAATTATAAATTAATTTCATTTGAAAATGTTATGAAATACATTTTCGTAAAGAATTAAGAATAATTACAGTAATTACCATAATTACCGGTGGGTACAGAAAGATTTTTTTTCGCACGAGTCTGACACAACGGCAACGTTGCATCAGTCTCAGTATATATGTATAATATACATATATATTAAAAGTGGAACCACCAAAAGTGACGCCAACGTTGCCATTTCGGGATCACGTGCGAAATGTACATATGTATAGAGAGCAAGTGAGACTACCGGTGATTGTGGCGTGATCGAGACCGTTATAGATATAGTCTATTTAGTTATTCTTATAACTATTGTTGAAATAAAAAAGTGTGATTGTTTCTTTTGTAATATTTAATATTATAATTTAAATTTTAAAACTTATACTTCAAAATTTATAAATTTTTTAAAAAGAAAAAAGAAATTTGTTACAAATAATTTTTAGCAGAGCATGATTTTATTTGCAGAGAAAATATAACAATTTTTATCCTAATTTTGATATAATTCATCAATGCGCCTATGCACTTTTTCAATGCAGATTATTTTCTGAAATACCATGGATGATGGTAACAGGTGAAAATGTTTTCACTCAAATCTTATGCTATTTAGATATATCTTTTTAAATTATTAGGAAAAAATATCTTACCAAATAAAAATGTTAATGGCTTTTGTAAATATGGAAATGTTAGGTATCCGTATAAAGCGATCGCGTGCAAGGAAACTATGAAGTACAAATTCATCCATTTGATATCCTTCCTCTTATAGAACGGCTGGTTTATCATTTTTTCATAATCTTCCGCACTAATCCAATCGTCGTTGTTCTTCTTATCATTGCTACTTTGTTTAAGATCTTTCATTTCCGTGATTTCTGCTTTCTCTAAGAAATCACGCTCGTGAAACGCTTGCTCAATGATTGCTTCGTTAGGACTCATTTTGTATGTTTTCTGCAATATCACATTTAGTATCGATAAATGAATTAACTTATAGCTATTGTAATTAAGCTATTGTAATTAAGGTATGGTAAATGTAATTAAACGCTAATTTCAATTTAAAAATTGACAATATTCTGTTCAGTGAATATAGACCCGAAATATTAAACGGTCCTTTTACTACTTAGACACTGCTTCAATCACAATAACTAATTTTTCCACTACGGTTCTACCCGTTTTCCAATTCAACACTATAAACTTATTTAAAAATACGTATTAAAACGATGCATACCGTGAAACGGTGTAGTAACAATCCCAAACAACGTCGACAAACAAAACTTCACAAAATTCCGCTTATATTTTACGCACTGTTTACAAATTTAATCATCTCCAGTCAGCCAGCTTTATAGTGGATCACTGGTTTCGCGACATCCCCGCGGTTGACTTTTATCGAAGAGAGCGTATAGTATGTGTGTGCCCACGGCAGACACTTTAATCAGTCTAAAACGTACCACGTGCGAATGCCTCGCTTTTATATACTTCGTTTGCGATTTCGGGACAAAAACGTGCGACGGGCATCCCCTCCTATATAATCGCTAGCCGGCAACTACTCTCTCTCCCTCTCGCTGCACACACGCATCGATCGCATGATAATTTTCGCGCTATACCTACTTCAATTTCTATTGGCCATCGCGAACTCCCGTGATAGCTTCGCGCGCACAACCACCACTGCACACGTAGTAGTACATATATATAAAGCAGAGAAGAAAATTTACCCGCGCGGGGATCGTGAAAAAGAAAAAAGACGTTATCTTGAAGGTCGTCCGCCACGTAGAATCGGATGACACATGCGAGTGTGTTTATTATGGCGCGACGCGAAGCAGCCGCTCTCCTCTCCTCTCGGAAATCGTACGATGTGCCGCTAGAGAGAGAGAAGAGTCAGGAGAGGTGCGCGCGCGCGTCGGCCAAGAACCTCGCGCTCAAACTTTATATACGGAACATAGTAGCGAAAAAGAGTATAAGAAGAAAAACGCTTCCGAGAGAGCCGTGCGCGCCATTTGGCAGCTGCGTGTAACTCGCGCTATATAACTAAGCGCGCGGCTTATCTTCTTTCGCCGAGCGCGC
Source organism: Megastigmus dorsalis (assembly GCA_900490025.1). Taxonomy (NCBI): domain Eukaryota; kingdom Metazoa; phylum Arthropoda; class Insecta; order Hymenoptera; family Megastigmidae; genus Megastigmus; species Megastigmus dorsalis. The sequence continues at coordinate 167,326 of UELU01143734.1, read as the reverse complement.
CTTTGAATTGTATACATTTTCTCTCTCTCTCTCTCTCTCTCTCTCTCTCTCTCTCTCGCTCTTGCATACGCTCTTTCTCTCTCTCCCTCTCTCTCTCTCTGTCTAGAACCGCGTGCTATAGTCGGCGAGGCTCGTAAATGCTCGGCAGACTTCGCTCTAATAGACGCACGCGCTCGATGACCGAACTACACTATAGCGTAGGACTATATAGGATTGAGCTCGTGCTCAGGTATTCATTTAAGCGGTTTTTCGAGCGTGCAGGAAGCGGAAATATTTCTCTCTCTCTCTCTCTCTCTCTCTCTCTCTCTCTCGTACACCCGCACAAGCCTTTTATATTCTTTATCGAAGCGTGCGCGTTCCTGCTGCAGTCGAACAATAATTTTTGCGCTGGTTTTTTCCTTTTTTTCGCATTTAAGTACGTTTATCTAACGAGACGACTTTTATCCGAGATATTATACGAAATTTTGAAAATTTCCGTATGACTCTGCTCGGTGCTTAATTCATGTGATTAAGCGAGAATGTACAGCGATATTATGAGTTTTAAGAGTTAAACTTCCGTGTGTCAATGCACATGTTAATGTTAGATTTGTTGAGGAAGGTTTAATGTACTTTATTTGATAATTTGGAGTGATTTTGTTAAGTTAGGAAAAGAATAGATATGGTAAAGATATTTAATGTTATACAGAAAAGAAAGGTATCCTTAGGAGAGATCGCGTCTTTTAAGAGTAAAATATAAAAGTAGATAGTTACAGCAGGTGTCAGGCAGCAAGATTGTCAAAGAATTGGAAATGCTAGAATTTCGAAAAATACGAATTTTAATTACCTGTGTTATTTGAATTTATCTTATAAGCTTTCATTTAATTTACTTTCTTCCCCAAGTGATATTTCGCAACTGGCTTCAATGTCGTCCAAGGCACTATACTCATGAGTCTGCTTCTGTACTTGTCATTAGGTGGCGCTTATATCGTTACTTGTTGGGTTGGAACGAAATTTAAAAGAAAGCTATCTTTTGATCACAGAATCCATAAGAAATCCAAACCAAAATTTCAATTATCGGTAGCATATTACACTATAAAAACGAACTATAATGACAAATAAACTGAAGACTATACCACTGCCTTTTAGCCCTCCACTAAATATTCTATGCTTTTCTTGGCTTAAACTCCATCAAGTTTTAATCACAAGTAATTGTATCTATTATTAATATTAACTTAATATTCTATTGCCGTGGGTGTTGCACTAATTATGCACCTTTATAATTACAGCTTTTACGACCGTCATTATTCTAAGTCTTCTTTTATTACATTCCTAATTTCTATGTAATTTGTGTTTTTGTCAGTAGCCACCATCCGCTTCATGAATTATTCATTGTAATTTTTTTTATATAACCATCGTTTAATTAATATAAGTCAATATTAATAGCGAGTTTAGATGCTCAATTATATAACTTTTACATTGAATGATAATTTACATATATACGTTTTAATCTTGACAGTAATGTGAGAGAAATTTAATGTCAAAAAGTTTTTTTTTGCATTTATTGATAAGTAATGATAATGATAAAGAGTGTAAGATATTAATTGTCTGACATTGATTGCACATAGATCACGTGAAGTTTACATTAAGAATCCAGTATCTTTCAATTAATTTTAATATTTTCGAAGAGTAGAATAATTATTAACAGAGGCTATCGTCTTCACAACTCGTCTTTTTCTAATGATATACGTAGATAATAAGAAAAAATATATTTTTTTATAGAAGCGCACAAACGCTTTATAAAATATTATAAATTAAAATTTATAATATCTTCATTATTGAAATAATAATAAAGGAGATAAAAATCCTGATTTTAGAAAAATTCTTACCTACTCATTATTAAGAGTTAGTAATATTTTAGAGTTTTATAAAAATAATTTTTTCGTACATGTATCTATTTAAATAATACTTTGAAAAGATACCTTGTCATAGAATTTTTTTAGTTTTAGTGTTCTACCATTATCAATCTTCATTTTTCCAAAATTTTTTTCTAAAAATTTTCCACCGAATCTATATTTGCTAGAAATATTTAACGGATATTTTTTAGATAACATACAAGCTATATTTGATAGTTTTCTTTTTTCATCCATAGTCAACTTGAAGTAAGAAAGCAGACGAAATTATCATGTACAAAAGGTTCGATAGAATTGAACTATTTACAAATTTACAAACTGCACTGAGAGAAAAGATGTCTATATTAAAATATAGAACATGTACTCATATTTTACAAGTATTGATTATTTTCTGGTTTGTACAATTTCATTTATATCTTTATGACTGTAGCTTCTTTGATCTAATTTCTGAAGTCAACAACGTCCTAACTGCATCAATGCGTCGAAACCCGTCAAGTAACCATCAACAGCAGCAGCACATAGTTGCTAACCCAACTAGTCGAGGATCAAAAGTAACTTCCCGAGGTCTCTGTATGACATAACCAAATGATGCACTTCGCATTCGCGGTTCGATCCGCTATACTATCCCCTCGCTCACAATTAAGCCAATCGCCACGAAATCAAATTAGCCCCGCCGATGCCATGAATTGCTCTTCATCAGTATCCCGCGCGCATTCGTCATTTCGTCGCCCGCTTGCCGGACACACCGCAGAGCGTGCGAGTTACGATTACGCTTCATAGTCCACGGGTTATAAGCTCACCATCACTGCCCCATCCCACTCTGTACAATAATCACTCGAGATTTGCGAGCCATGTGGCACCTATAACGAATATACGCCAATTTCCCAACGGTGAGGAAACGCTCCGCACGGTTATGTTTCTAGTTTGTCGGTTTTGGCCATTCCCCGCAGTGTGCTATATTCGAAACTCTCTATGTATATATACTTACGCGGAGTTTAGGAGATTTCGGCAGGCTGGAAGATAACGTTTCGACCAAAGCTGAGAGCCGGGAGAAGATAAAATTAATTACGTTTGGCCAGTTCGCTTTGCTGCTGAGAGAGAGAGAGAGAGAGAGAGAGAGAGAGCTTTTCTATACAGGCGCTCCCGCTGCTGCGGTGGCAGAGATGGGAATTGGTGTTGGACCAATTGCGGCTTGCACGCCGTTATAGAGTTTCCTATGCGCGCGTAAATTGCTACTGTGTATATGTGTGGGGGTAGAGGCAAAAATCTGGTTGATTAAAACGCAATTCGTGATGGATTGAGAAATCAATGAATCGACAATGTTGAACCGGGGCAAAGACGATAAGATTGCGTATATGAAGGAAAATATAAGTTTTCCCTCTTTTAAAAGTTATTTTTAAGAATTTCATTTTCATTCACGCTTCTGGGGAATGCACGCAAAACTAAGCGAATATATCAAGTGAATATTATTCAAGAGCAAAATCATAGCGTAATAAATGAGACAAATTATTAATCTTTGATACTATGTTTTGACAACATTTGAACAGCGTTGCGCTTATCGTGAACTAAGAATTCCATGACCTCATACTTGCATTTTTTCATTGATTCAAACCAACTTGAAATATAATATTGTCTATCTATATAAAGCATAAGTGCATAAAAATGGTAATTATCATTGATGGAAATAAATAAATGGTATCGCGTTCAACTATCTGTTTAAATATTTGTTGTTTACACAAATTTTGAAAATTAAATTTTCAGGCACAGAAGACGTGTACCAGCTATAAGAAAGTACCCTTCAATATTTTAAATACAACTGGCATACTCTCCACTATTCTTCTTCAAACAGATATTAAGCTCATTTCCAAGCCACTTTCAAACTTGCACTCGTTTTCAATTGATATCTAAGAGACGATTTGGCTGTGTTTCAAAACTCCCCCTTCTTGCCCATTTTATCAAGCATATTTTCATGCAAAAAACACTCGATGACTTAAATCAAGACTTCATATTTCTTTAAATTGTCTCGGATTACAAAAGAATGGTCCATTTAACTCATTGGTACAATTAATAATCGAAGAACCTATTTGAGATAAAACCTAATCATAATAAAGTTCTATTTAATGTTTAGTATTTATAAATTATTTTAGTCGCAAGTATTAGTGATCATATCTACAATTAGATTTAAGCTAGCATTTTAACATGACGTCTTGTTAATCAAGCGTAAAAACTGCCGCACGTAAAGTATCATGTGCTGTATAAATGCTAGCTATTTTATCAGCTAATTTGTAGCAACTTCATGTTCTAGTTATTTTATCGTTGATTTTTATTTGAAATATTCGATATTCTTCATATATAAATGATGTAGAATATATGAACTGAAAGAAAGAAATTCTTAAAAATTTTTAATTTTTCAAACTTTCAGACATTTAGGTTTGACTTGTCACTTCCAAAAAGCATGAGTTCTCTTTAGTCAAGTCTACATTAAGCCCGTTTTTATGAAATAAGATTTTTAGCTAATTATCATTAGTATATGAAAATTGGTATTATTTGATTCTGACAGTTTATAACTTCTGAAATTATCAACTGGATTACTTAAAAATCAACAACTATCAAGGTAGACAACCAAACTTTTCCATGGTCAGCAAAAGCAATAATAATTCATCGTCAAGATAAATTCATAAGATCAAACTCGATAAGCCGCAGTGAATTCGCTGCAACCAAACACAGCTGCTATCGCAGGAAAGCTTCGCATCGTCCCACTTCCCTTTCCCCCTGAAAACATATCCAAACTTACGGCAATGCCACGCGTGGCTGACCAAAATATTCGCGTCATGCCGTACATTAATCATCCGATGATTTAAACTCCGCCCGAAACCAAATGAAAGATTCGAAACCTGCATGGACCTTCACCCAGTAGCCAAACGGTTTCATTCCCCTGTACTGCAATAACAAAACGCATTTATATCGATGTAATGAACGAGAGTCCCCCCAAAAACAGTAGAGAGACAAGAAATGATGGGAAGGGACAGAAACGATAAGGAAGTCGCGATAAGAGCGATGAATCCTGTTAAATCTGACGAGATGCCAATTGGCGTTGAGCCAGAAGGAAGAAAGTCGAGTGTTTCGACGTTGCAGACGCGGCGGAGAACCCACAAAATGCAACAGATGCCACTTGTTGTTATGCGTTTATGAAATGGGGGGGGGGAGGGAGGGAGAGGGGTGTACCGAGAGATCGTTATGACCGCCTCTCTTCCGCGTAATTTGCTAGGAGGGAGAGATCGATGCATAAGACATCGGAGGATGTACGATCTCGCAGCTGCCTCTAAAAAATCGATACGCCCACCGAGAGTAGCCACAGTCAAAGGGAGGAAAAGAAATAGTTTCATTTCCTCGAGACTGTTGGATTTCTTCTTCCGCGCTTTGTGGCCAATTGGTCTTGACAGGGTATTGTGTGTTTTTATAGATGCGTCGCCGAGGCGGAGACGCCCAAGCGAGCTTTAAAACCGGCATCGGGATGTGGAGAGTGACGCATTCTTGTTTCTTGGATTTGACATCCAGTATTAAGTGCCTTTTGGCTATATTTATACAAATTTCTTTGTTTGTTAGCCACTCTTTTTTTATATAAATACTTATGAATCCATAAGCGGATATCTTATTAAAAATTCCTTGCTATTTCATGGTCGGGCATTTTTCTTTTATAGATCGAGGGGAGGCGTCCATAAAGAGCATTTTAAGCGAGTGAGCTCTGCTGCCTTCCACTTTGGTGTACCATTCGTCTTCATAAAGGACGAAAGGTCCGAGGGTATTTCTTTGAAAAAATTCTCCTCAGGAAAAGATATCGAGGCCCGGATTAATATCCCATCCATAGCAGTTGTACGATAACCTCATAAATGATTTACTTCTGCTTTATACTTCCGGAAAAATTTCGCGTAACCTGTTCCTCCCATTTAGATAAACCCATTTAGCGAAATGTATATAAAAAAAAATCCAGATAACTTTGATATTTATTGAAATAATGTTTTCGCAGCAATTAAGAATCGTGCTCGTGAAAATCGTTAAGCGGATGTGATTTGTCAACTAATGATGAGTGCTTTATCTGAGAATACGGATAAGCCTGATAAAGATGAATGATTTAAATGTATTCAAATTGATCTCGACACTTTCTGTAAAGAAACCAATTGCTCTTATCGCACTCGACACCTTCTTATCAGCGAATAGATTTAGTTTTCTTGTATAAACAATTAAATAGAGCTTACACATGCAAATCTGTAAAATGATTATTAAACGAGTCTGAAACAGAAGCAAACTCTAACCACATTTCGAGCATCAATGATAGTGAAGAACGCATGAGCAAATGGCTTTACCTATCTACGGTATCCATTTCAAACATTGCACATGAGGTGTCATTGTCGGACTACGAAAGTCGTTCTTATATGCGCGAATGCAAATTCGCACACACACCTCCCAGAAATCGCGTTCCCATCGTTTGCCTTATCTAGTCAACACGCCGATCTCGTGTGTCCTCACTAATACAACACAAAAACCAATACAAACAACTCTATAGTTACAGCCTCTATAGGCCGAGTCAGCTGGCGATACTATACACAATGCTTCAAGGTCCGCCCACCTCGCCGCCCCCTCCACTGTCCATACTATACATACTGTACCGTCATCACCGCGGCTTCTTCTTTTCCACCTCATCCCGTCCCTTTTATTCTCCCTATCTTTCCAGCTCTCTCCTTATTCTATCTATTTTTATGCAGCCGGGGATAATGTTTCCCCTCATATACTGGCTTTTCATTGCCCTCGGGCCACGCATCGACGACTGGTAGAATATGTGTGCTGAGAGAGAGAGAGAGAGACAAGTTTTCGCGACAACGACACGGAGGATTTGCCGGGTGGATGTGGGAGGAGGAATGTTATGTCGCCAGAGGGGCTCTATACAACGTCGCGCAACGCTCGTTACTTTTGCACATACGAAGGAGGACGAGGGGAACGGGAAAAGACAGAGATGGCTGACAGTAAAGGGGGGAGGGAGGGGACTACAGATAAGGAGGTTACGTGTTTTATTTGAAGAGATTTCGGCGCGAACGATTTTCGACAGCCGCGGAGGAATTTGGCTTTAATGCGACTTCGGGGAGTTCTGCTATGGAAAACCCGACGAATTTTAAGTCAGTTTTTTGGAAAATACATTGATCGATAGGCCAATTAATGAATGCCGTTAGCCGATATCGTTTGCACAATCTAAATTCGGTGATTTTACACCGTTGAGCGTTTGACGTTCAAATCGCTTCTGAGATTAGAGAATCGGAGATTTAAAAGAAATACATAAATTTCATTTAGTTATAATTGGTTTTGAAAAATGAACACATGATAAGCTATCGTTTTATAAGATTAAATGTACATGTGTAAAGTTGATAATATAACTCAACCATGATGCGATAATGACTTAATTTAATTAAATAAATATAATACTACATAATCACAACTATAACTAACCTAAGTTTGTTTATATCAAAGAAAAAGTTTTTTCTAATAAGCTTTTAATGCGGCATTAAAAGTAACGATAAAGTATTTTTGTTGTTTTACCTGTTTATTGTTCATTGGTGCAGAGCAATAAGAACTTATGACAAAAATTACATTTAAAACTCAAGACTAAACAAACTACAGTAAAGGCATAATTTTAAACTGCCAATTACTGTATTTTACTAATTTAGCCGTAGATACCACATAATTTTGATTAACTTATTTATTTGTAAATTAACATGCACCATAATTCGCAGATCTATATACCGCTACAGTATCGACTAAAATGTACCTACAATTTAGCGTATTAAAACTTTCTAGGAATTTCTATCAAACAAAATTATAGCTTCTAAGTGACACACAGTATAAAAGTCAGCGAATAATTGAGTAACATTCATAATTGAGTATTTTACAAAGACACGGACGCTTGCTCGGCACCCATTTAACTTTTAAAACGGCAATACATTGCATAGCTCATACATTAATGCAAATTGCATATTGCATAGACTTTGCATATAGACATTGAAGTGAACTGGTTTTTCAAGAAACAATTGCGCAATAAGTCTCTAAAAGTACACTTTAATTTAAATGTACACTGCGATGCAAATTTGGGACACGCTTAAGAACATGGAACTTTGCAAATCGACAATTTTGCACAGTAGTGAGAATTTGAAGTGATTTGTCGCGTTTGCAAAGACAGGAAACGGACAGAGAAAAAAAACGAGAGACACGGAGGGATAAAAATGGGGGAAAATTGAGAACCAGGCAAGTGAAAGAACTTGTACAAAGGGTTGGAAGAGAATATTTGACGTGAGATTCATGGCACGCGAGAGACGAGAAATTTCAAGGCTCGAGTCCTTCAGTACAGCGACAGACAATGACGATTCCATTGTCCGAAAATCAGGCTCTTATCAAGCACAAGGAATGTCGCTGTGGCTCTCTATTCCTTCAAGACATCAAAAGAGTTGTCCATTGTGCATGAGATATCAGCTGTTAAAACAATTGAATATTATTTTACTAAATTATTTAACACTTTAACAAATTAATATTTATCGTTCTCAATATTATTATTTTAATAAACAATTAATTTCGAGGAAGCTATAAACCGTCAATAAAACGGCAACACTTTCCATATCATATGCATAAGCGTAATTGATACTCTTTATCTTTAACTGCTATTATAAATCCTAACGCTAATTGCTTTTTCGTATGTAAATTGTTTAACGAAATAAAAATGATAATTAAGCAGTAATGATGGTTGCGTCGAAGCGTATTGCGATTAAATTTTACTCTTTTCAATAACAGTTATTCTGAAGTAATCAAGTGCTACCGCCGACCGCTCTATGTGAAGTACACCACAGGATTCCCATAATCCTACTTTATCAAAGTAGCTCTTCCAAGTTTAGCGTAGGTATATGAGTATGTAACAACTTATCACACATAAACAGGTATAGAACTTATCATTGTTAATAATAGGTACTTTAAAATATCTAATGTAATCTCTTGCAAGATGAGTTAACCACATGCATGCAAAACATTTAAAATTAGAAACATATAATTTATCGAGAGTAGGTGACACAGTTATTTATTAAAAAGCCTCTATACAGTAAGCAGTCGTTAAATTTTCATGGACTAATGATCACTCCATATAAGCATCGTGCAAAAATCTCTTCATCGAACCATTTATCGCAAATCTGCATCGACGCTAACTCGAGCGTCATAAAACCAAAAGCGATCTTGCAATATAGAATGAAAAAATTCAACCGGCACAACAATAGATAGCCCGATTGTTTATTCATTGGGGGGAGGGGGGGGGGAGAGACGAGTGCATCATTAACCCCAGTGGCAGAGCTGGAAGCTGGGAAAATTACATCAGTCGCGCGACGCCCGAACAATGCGCGCCTACTATAACTGCATTACACCTCGCGCGCGCGTTCACTCCAAATAATTCACCGCGGGTGGGTCCGACCCCCTCCCCCTAACATTCTCCACAAATGCAGATTTCCCGCGGACACGGCACGCGCAGTTTCATTCAAAATTCATTATAATATCCGCGTAATAAAGACGACCGTTGGCTAAATCATCATCAGCGTTATTACGAACGTACGGCGCGGGACGTATAAGAGAGCCAACGAAACTCACCGCGCCTCGTCCTATAAACTCTCGTGAATTATCTCGCTCTTAGTCCTACAATGCCTTGCTATATTATACACGACTCACTCGCATGTGCGTGTGTACGTGTAAGTGGCGCGTTTCCGCGTGTGCGTCACGGCAACATTTGTCCGGCGCATTAATCTCGAAAAATAACATGGTAGTACGTCCTCCCCGTGCAGCGGCTGTTTGGGTTTATTCCGCAGCGCGGCCCGGATGCACCTGTTCCACTCTTTATGGGTACAACTTTCTGTCTTTCCCTTAACCTCGTTCTCCGCCGCGCCAACGGGAACGGCTTTCACCCCCTTTTTTTAATTTCACCCCTTTTTTCTTTCGCTTACGTCTCCCACGCGTTGTTGTACTGCAGTTCCTTTTTGTTCCTTCCTGTTTCATATACAGCGGCCGGGACAGCCTCGCGCTTTTTATATACGCTTGTATATACCACTGGGCGCGCTTATGAAAAACATGTCGCACACGGAACTCCAGGACGGGTTGAATTGTAATGTTTTACGAAGGCGTTAAAGTCGCATTACGCATCCATTTTGAAATCGCGCGTATATAATGTGGTGGTCGGGGGAAGGGGGGGGGGAGGAGACAGGGGGAAAGCGGAAGTTATACGACGGGGATACGCGGGCGCGAGAAAAACTTTGTTATTGCGCCCCGCGAGAAAGTCGATTTGCAGACACGCTGCTGCCGCGTATATAGTCGACATTATTGATTAAGCCATACACGAATTTTCGATGTTTTCCCGCGGCTCGCCTCGCGCGGTTTTACGGCATTCCGAGTGAAATATTATTCCTGCATTTTACGGACATTGAATTGCCATCGTTCAGAGCTGCCTATCACTCCGGTATACAGAGTTTCGTTTTATCTGAAATTTTTCATAAAATGTTTATGCTGTTTATTACTTGCTTTTTTTTTCTATACCAATATAATAATGAAAATAAATCAATCAAATCATTCCGTATTCTATTTATATCAGATTAAACTGAAAATGTTGTGCAAGACCACGTCGATGGGAGGTATAAAAAAAGAAACGTCGTAATCATCACCGAACTACCGAAGCGAGGAAACGACGCCTGTATTGTTTCCAATGTCTCTGTGTGCTCATGCATAGAAACCGTGTACTTTAGTTTGAGGAGAGTTGCGCAAAAGTGCGTTGCGATGAACGTCAACAGCGCCCGCGATTTTGCAAACTTTCGGACGTGCATAAAATACTATGGTTGAAAATATTTATAAATTAAATTTTGTAACTTTATTGTCGGTCACAGAATTTTCAAGAAATTTGCTCAGTTGCGATATATAATACAGTCGGACAATACCTTCGTAACAACTAAAAAAACGTGACCCAACTTTCACGTCAAAAGATAGCAGAAGCCAGAGAAGCATGCAGAAATCAAAAAGCCCAATGCACGCAGCCCATAAATACACCTTTCGTTGTTTCACTCCCTCAACGTCCATTTTCAATTTTCCAACGACAAACAAACGAGAACTATACGACCACCCCAGTGTGGTAGACGGAGAAATGAAAAAGAGCGAGAAACAAAAGCGAGAGTGAGAGAGAGAGAGAGAGAGAGAGAGAGAATGGCCTAGGAAAAAAGCGTTAAAAAATTCTCGCTGACAATCAGCAGATGATCCCGGGGCAGATGTGCCAATTTAGCTGGTGCTATGCGCCACGTGCTCTTGTACATCAGGGCCTCTTCACGAGCTGCACTTCTATCTCTCTCTCTCTCTCTCTCTCTCTCTCTCTCTCTCTCTCTCTATCGCCTACACTGCGTGTGAGTGCAATAAAACTCGCTCGCTGAGCACACCACGTCACGCGCCTCCCGTAAAAATGAAATAAAGTCACGAATATTTTAATACCCCTCGGAACGAATCATTGCCATCATCGCGCGGTGGGGCGAGTCATAAAAAATTTGCGCGAGTTGCCATGGGACGCATCACTGCGGTTCTTCTCGGATTATATGACTCTTTGGAACTTCGCATATACATGCCGTTGTTATCTGTATACGAAATTTTCCGTGTCGAGCTTAGGATGGACTCTGAAAGCTGATCGCTGCATATAGCTTTTCGGAAAACAGTCGTTTATGGGTCCGAGATGCGTGCAAGTTTTTTTTTAATTGTGATTTGTTACTTCTTAGCAGCTTATATAAAAGTATAAGAATAATTTCCAGATATTTGTCAGTTAACTCAAAAGAATGTTTTAGATATCTATACTTATATAGTAACTCATTTTAAACATAAGGAATAACTCGAAGTATAACATAAACGATCTTCGAATTGAGTTTTATCTTTGATGCGAATAAAGTTCTTTTTTCTCCTTTTATATTTTCTTTGTTAATATTAGAGACTTTTACAAGGTAACATTTTTTATCGCTTTAAAAACGGGAAACCATTAATGAATGAATTATCTGCAGAGATTTAAAAAATTCCAAATTGCGTGTCACAAAATAAAACAGATATTTATATTTATAACGAATAAAACATTAGTTTCACATTTTGCAGGAGCATAAGCCAATTTTTTAGAAATACACAAATCCGTAAATATTAATGGTATTCAAATAATTAAATAATTACCTTTTTCCAAAGTTGGAGCACTTATTTACTAAACATTTTTATACTAATAATCAATGGTGGCATAAAACTTGTGGAGAATGTACAAAAACAACAAGGAATCCATGCAAGAAAACGGACCATGACTAATTCAGGTTCGATCCATTACCTATTGTTTCATTGTCGGTTTGCTAACGAAACATGCTACATAATTCATCGACAAATATTTATCAATACCAAAGAGATGCAAAATATCGTATCGCCAAAGCTACGCAGCACATTCTGTTCCTCGTCAAAATAAACAATCGGGATACATTTCAAATTTATGCTTCGAATTTTACTTTCAGAACCAAAGCTTTTTGCTTAACTCATAAATAACACTGGGAGATATAACTTATATCCATTAGCATTAATAGTTCAGATATTATTGATGCTTTAATTTAAATGCGGTATAACACTGTTTACCTCCATTCAGAGATTTAATCATCGTAAATCACGATTCTATATAAATTTTAAATAGGCTTGAAAAATTGATTAAAAGGATCATATTATCACACTTACTTACGATAAATATAACATATTCGTAAAAGGAATACTCGTGAAAAACTAAGTATGCCGTTAAATTAAGTATTGTCCGTTTATTTTTCATAAAATCCAATCTCATTCTTTAAATACTATTTTATTACAACGCTTATAAGAAAGCGAAAACAACTAACAATAGTTTACTGAGTACCATGAAAATGTAACAACGCCGATTATTGTAATATTTATTTGACTCTCTAACAAATCCAACTAACAGAAAATATCCTCGAGATTAGCCTTTTACTGCTATAAAAATCCATTTATCACTCGAGATAATCCAGAAAGACTATATTTCACGCTTTGAGCATAATATGACTTATCGCAGCATTTCAAATTAAAAATAGTTCAGCAAGGCTCCGAATAGAAATCTTCTTTATGTATGTATACTATGATAATGTATGCTTCGCAGGAGTTATAAGGATAAATTTTGACTTGCAAAAATATATTAATAGCTGCGACTTGAATTTATTTATTATTAGTATTTATGTACTGTTTGCATAAACTTGGTGACCCATATGTAGGTTGCAATTATTTTAAGTTGTATTGTATTCTCAAAAGACTGAATTTAGAGATGTAGGTAAAACAGAAGAATTTTTCATTTACAAAATACTCTCTTGTTGATACGGTTTTTATCAGTAAATTTTGCAAATGTAAAGTCGATCTTTGCAATAAAATTCTTTACGAAAATACAATAATGAAAATGAATGTTTCTAAGACTCGTTGCGGATGATTCCAACGCATACTCCAGAAATCCAAATGTGTCGCAGTTTGTTTACTCGCACATCAACCGCGCGAGCGACATGGCGAAGAAAACTCACCTGACACGTAAGATTATGCGAATAAATGTACGAGCCCGACGTCGCGCGGCCGCATCCCGGTGAAATTAGTAAACCGCGCGTAGTACGTCAAGACGTATAAAGCTCGAGACGACGTTCTTCTCCTTCAGGTGCGCAATAGTCACTCCTAGAGAGAAGCCGAAAAAGAAAAAAAGAAAAAGACGATGGGAAGAGAGAGAGAGAGAGAGAGAGAGAGAGAGACGCTAGAAGATGAGTACGGAATTGTCTTTTAGATGAATGTGCACTTGGCGGCAAAGTTTTCACAAGAGAGCCGAGAGGAGAGAGCGTCTCTCGCTCTCGTACGGAGTACACACTCGACGACGAGCGTCAAGTTCACCTGCGCGCGGAGGGTAGCAAGAATAGGTGAAGGAGGCATACGACGATGACGACGACGACGACGAGATAAAGTCGAGGAGAAAACGAGCGAGAACGAAATTAAGTGGGAGAAAATGTCTATGTGTGTGTGTGTGTGTGTGTGTGTGTGTATCAGGGCTGGTGTTGCTGTTCATTTGTGGCTCTCTGCACCTATATGTGTGAGTGTGTACTGAGCGATCGATTGATCGGTTGTTGCTTTATTTGGAGTCGTGGATGACCGTTGAGGCGAAACCAAAAATAACACCAGACTTATACGTAACACTCGAGTGCGCCGAAATATTGTACGATTTCGCTATTCGATAAGGATATTTAAAATATAATGCTTAAAGCTCGCCGGTTCTATTCCCGTTCCTGCCTCCTGCCGAATTTCATTATATTAGTTCAAATTTTATGCTTTGACCACCGCATTCGTCTGTCACAGACTGCTATACTGGTTTATTTCAATGAAATGCTGATGAAATGCGTAAATGACTTTTATCTTAAAAATGAACATGTAATTTATATTTCATGCATATTTGCGACTAATAATTTACTTTTAGAATACAATGTATGAAGATATTTGTGTTTACGCTTTTCATGTTACGCCTGTAAATATTCGTGATGATAAACCTGTAAACTAAAAATTCTCATTGGAATTTTTGAGTTCTTAAACTTTTTCGCTATATCAATCACGCGAGCGCCAAAAACTCGACACCGCTAATTATGCGACCCGTAATTCACGAAGACAGATTTCCCAACTCGACAGCAAAAACGTGCGGATGAAGCGAATGAAGCGCGGTAAAAAGCTCCGCGCGTAGAGAGACTGCGAGAGAGTATGAGAGGCAAACCAGAAAATCAGCGAAGCGTATAGCAGTTTTGCCTGGCAACTAATTCGAGCGACACTTTTTGCCCGTGATTGCAAATTTTCTTATCGGGCAAAACGTTTATAGTGTATCGCCATCGGGTATCAATATCGCGCTTCATCGTCGCTAATGGTGTAATATTTGTTCTTTATTAAGCGGACGTCTTTGGAGAGTAGGGGGCAATTAATATCGATCGAATCGCGTGTAATAATGGGTGAGGAGTCTGTCTAGTGGCGGGATATGCTGGTGGCGTTGAATTTTTTATCGACCTTAATCGAATAATCGATTTAAAAAGTTTTTATAGATTCGACGGACGTTACGTTGAAATTGACGTTTATCCGCAGGAAAAAAGGGGCCATAGAGAGAGAAAGAGAGAGAGAGAGAGAGAGAGAGAGAGAGAGAGAGCAAATGAGAAAGGGTGGAAGAGAGGATGCGTATATAAAAGAATTCCGCGGGTAACTTTTTTCATTTTAGACGTTGGCTGGCTTTTAATGGGATCGGTTCCATTATAAGGTACCTCTAATGTCGTCGTAGTTGAAATGCAACGACTTTGTAAGTTGCTTCGTATAATAGAAATCTATCGAAACTGTATTAAAAATTCATGTATCCGTTTTGGAACCGAATTATCGATACGAGCTTTTAATTCGTCGAAGTATTTTTGAGTCTAATTATGCTTTCGTACTTTCATGCACTACAGTTTTCTTGTCGAATTCTCTGTCGCATAAAAAGACCCGGAATTTCATCATTTTACTCCACCATATGCCATAATGATATTTCATCGATGCGACCGCAGTAATGTCTTAATCACATAAAAAACTGCACAAACATCTTTTATCTGTTTGAGGTTGTGAAATTGCGTCGTGTCGAGTAGTCTCCTATTTTTATCTAATATTGACTTAAACACGTCCGGTTATGGTTGCAATTTTATTCGTGCTGTACCCTCCGTCCTATATAATAAAGAATCTCGTGACTCAGAATGTAACTCGATTCAGACGGAAAATCCGATAATCCAAAAGAGAAAAAAAGTGAAAAAGCGAGAACTGGTAAAACATGCGAGAGCTATATAATGTGATTTTCCCTTTTTCCATAATACAAGTTGAAAAGGATTACAGATAAAGAAATAAACATTGGGCATTTCAAATGTCACACAGACTATTATCATTTCACTGAAGGTACGATAATTATACAAATTTAATTTTAAATGTTTAACCTGTTAATTGAATATAGTCTGAAGCTTACAAGCGCACTAAATGAAAATTCGAAAATCACTTTTAACATTCTATTTAAGTAGTTCAATATTTGAAGAAAATTTTGATTAAATAATAAATTTTATTTAATTACGTTAACGTAATTTATATACTATTGTAATATTTAATTTTTAGACAGAAGTCTGAACCAAATATTGGTAAATAAAAAGAGATATTGATTTGCTGTATGTGCTGCACTTTGTGTATGCCACTACAACTGTATTCCCAATACAATAAAAAATCGCCTCAATAAAAGTATAATACTTCGCGTTACGCGAGAACCCGAAGTTCACTTGCTATCCCTATCATAGTTTTAAACTGTAACAAAGTTCAAATGAGTATATTTCAATGACACTTTGAAAAATAATAAGAATTAAAACTCGTTTCGATCGCTTAAAATGATTTATAAACTTTTTAAAGCCACAATCGTCTCGATCTATCCTATATATATTATCCAAGATCAATGAGAAATCAATAACTATATCAAAAGGTCGAACAAAAGTTTAAAGTAAAAAATTCACCCTTCCCTTCTCGACCAAAACTTACAACGACAATTTTAAATTCATTCACCGCTCGCGAAGGCTTAAAATTTTCACCCGAAGGAAAAAGTTCGATCGTGCACAAGTAAAGCCTACGCTCATTAGAAATATCCACGTTTTTTTTTCATTCCCCAGAAAAGAAAGTCACTTGGAGAGTTCGATCCCGTTTCCCTCAATAATCTCTCGACCTGACCTTTTATCGAAAAAGTATATGAAAAATTCCTTGCACAATGCGAGCGAAAAGAAAAATGAAGCGGAATAAAGACGAACTGCGAAGCCAAAGGAAACGAGGAGGACGAAACGCGGTCGCGATTGAAGTCTGAGACAAAGAGACGATAGCGACAAAGTCTGAGGGAAAGATGCAACAAAAGCCGCGCGCGCGAATTATCGTCTCATTACATTAGAATCCCGCTTTTCCCATTTCCTCTATAGCGCCGCGGCCGTATTGTATTCATCGGTCTCGCGCCGCGCCGCTGCGAACTTCATTACTCTGGAGTTCCGCGGAATAACAACGACAACAATAAAGTTCGAGGAGGGAGAGGACATTTTTGGGGGGAGTATAATTTTCCGTACTCGCGCGCGCAACACCGGCGACTCGCTCTCACGCTACAACGCCTGCAAAGAAGGTCAAGTAGTATAGGAAAACTTTTAAAATACGGTTCCCTGGCTTTTTCCCCCGAGTTCGATGCTGTGGCTGTGTACGTGTTCGTACTGGAGCGCATGTGAGTGTGCGTGGATTTCAGGGCAGTTTGCAGATTTAATTACTTATTTTTCAAATTAAAGATTCTTCTTATCGTTTCTTAGAAATTATAATGTCGATAATAAAATTTTGACTTATATACATGAAATTTAATAAATAGCACATGTATATCTGAAAAATTTTAATAAAAATAATTAGATCATATTGTTTACTTTCCTTCAAAATCACTGATATTGAAATGGTTCTTATCGAAAAAAATAAAGATTTGATATAAAGCCTTTAATTATTATTGATTTGATTATTATAAAATATTAACGTTAAAATTTGAAATTTACGCTTACACAAACTGTGCAAATTTACTCGTATTACGTTGGACTGACCTCATCCTTTGTGTCGGGCATCGAAAGGAACGAAATTAAGCAGAACAGGCTCAAATGATCATGCCCCGATCGGATTAAATGGATGTAGGGAATTTTCCGCTCTTCAGAAGAGAAAGAAAAGCTGTATGAGCCTTTAACATTGATCCCATCCGTTATTTCAACGCTCGAATTCTCTTATTTTTTTCATAAGGCTTTCGTGATACGAATGGAGGCGTGGAGTTTAGGTGAAAAATGGATTTTGGCGATTGGTATATACGGGCGGCGCTGATGATTCGAGAGAAATTTCGGGCTTTTCCGAGGTCAAGATATACGTATATTGAAAACATCCAGATAACCTTCCAGGCTTTAATTTGATGAAGAATGGCCGTAGAAAATAATTTGACAAGAAGATGTGCTATACGAGCGGTAATAATAACTCGAACATAAATATGGATAACTGTTACAAAGTGGAAAGGTACACTTTTACTGCGTTTTTGTTAAGCATTCCTGCAGTAGCGCACCCTTGGATTACGAAAATAGAAAAAAATCAATGAGACCCTATTAGTATTTTTATTTAATACCTCGTTAGATATAAAATTATCTTGAAATAATTGAATCAATTGAAAGCTACTTGAATCCTATTAAGTCTAACAAAATGCATTATTTATTCTAGGATTAAATTGATAAATATCTACACTAATATTTAATCTACATTTCAATAGAACATAACACAAGATTCATTTAACTTATAATAATTTGGATACTCATTTTTACTTGAATGACTAACCATACATCCTCGAATTGTAAAATCTAATTAAATAATGCACATATACTTAATAGGTGTAAGCACATCGCAAATGCGCATCTCTAACAAAATCAAGGCTCTTTCTATCTTTTGGGTTCCGACGTGCACGCATTGTGACTTTGATGGCGAGCAATACACTGCACTTCAGGCAGGCAGCGCTCTCCCGGTTTGACATCCGATTCGAACAGAATGAGCTATCGAAGGAACCTGTAGATCGCTCATAAAGTCAAGTAGTTCTAACTTCATTACACAAGATATTGGATGGGAAATTCATATATGTTTCACATTTTTACGACGTACGGCAGATATCCGGTATTGAAAATGAAAATGAGATTGAGTAGTTTATACTCGAGATCGGAGTTAAATTTCATAATATATAAGATACATAGTGATGTATCTGAATATATTCCAAAGGAAATATAAAACTTAAATTTGCATGTAAGTTAAAGAATGGGTCATGGATATGACGGATTAGATTACTTTTATCATGACTGCTTTGGATATTCAATTTTATTCAAACTTACTTCAGCTTGTTATACTTATTATATTTTTCTGCACTTCAATCTGTTGTACATATTTTCATTACTAATTTGCTGAACCTAAATAAATAATTATAAGAACTCAAATGCGTAATTCACATTAAGTCTGAATTTTTTTAATGATAATAATTTACATAAAAGAATTCAAGAACTGTAATAAATGTCAAGCGACAAACACGATAAAGGGAAAAGCCTCTTTCGAAGTTCTGAGCCCGATAAATATTTGCTGCAACTGATGAAAAATATTATAGCGTCACCGTCGCCCCACTTTGTTTTATTGGAGAAAATAATATTTTATGACGATTTTAATATCTAGATCGGCTGTAAGTGTGGCGGATTGCTCGAGTGTAAATCATATTACATGCCGAGGAAAAGCGACTTTCCCGACGTTTACTAGCGGTCAACGTTTGCAGAGAGAGACTTAACGAGCTCGAGTCTTTGTGCTTTTTATTCCGTTGCGTCGTAAGTAATATAAAAATCATGTATACGTATAACGATGACAATAAACATTACAAGTTTATTACAGGACGAAAACATATTTACGATGCGTTCTCAGAAATGTATTTTATAAGCAGAAGAAAAATATAACTGATTATTTGATTTTTTTAAATATTAGGGTATTTTATATTTTCAGTAAAGGAGGTTTGTTCGAATATATCAAAAAGCTTATAAATATACGCTTCTGATATCCACAACAAATATTTTTAATCGTGTACATTTACATTCCATAAATCATCTTTCATAACACGCATCTGACCGAATATAGCCGACATTTCCTACTCCAACGCACCTGAACAGAGCATGAAATCCTTGTAAGCTCGTCAATTAAGCGCCGCGAATTCGCGCTACACCCCCGTAACTTCAAAAGCATACGCGCCAGAACAAAAAAATAAAATCACGGAACCGCACACGGTATTCGAAAAGTTGTTCTGTGTCGAAATAAAAATCAGGTCAAACGGCAGCGAAAAAAAAAACAAGAAACAAAAAAAGAAGAAAATTTTGTTCCCCGCAGCTCACCTCTGGCACACACACACGTACCTTGACGTGTGCACCCGCACCCACGTACAACAAAAAGTGCATACGCTTTTATCAGCCCTCGAAAAATCCCAAGCTCACAGCAGTAGCAGCAGCAGCAGCCGGGCGGGCCACTATATTTACGACGCGTCGTCTCCGCTCTCGCGAGCGATTTCCTACGAAACTATTGAGCTGAAGAGAAAACGAGCCCGAGCGAGCGAAGAAAACAAGGAAAAATGCCGACTATACACGGGCGGAGCGAGCAAAAGTTGTTGTTGTGTATGTGTGCACCGATCTCGAAGAGAGAGAGAGAGAGAGAACGAGGAATGGAGCCATACACGCAACTCTTCTATACAGGACTGACGAACATTTCTCTTTGTTTTCTGGGGGAAAAGTTTCCGACCAGCGGAAAAGTGCCTCTAACACTTTCGAGTAATTCAGCGTGCTCTCTGTGTGTGCTGCTCCACGGCGCTTTTATACTGGACGCTTTGGACAAAGAGGGGGTGAGAGAGAGAGAGAGAGAGAGAGAGAGAGAGAGAGAGAGAGAGAGAAACGACAAGGACACGGTGATGAGGAAATATCGAGCGCTTTAATCTCTATCGTCCTTTCTTTCTCTCTCACTCTTCTCTCCTCTATATATATATATACTTTTTACCCTCACCCCTTTTTTAGCGGGAGAATGAGTACTTTTTTTTACGGATTAGCGGTTGGAGAACTGTGTGTGCATGTGTGCGGAGAGAGAGACGAGAGAGTTGGAAAATTTTAAGCGGTGAGTTTGCAGGGTTCGAGCTGCGCTCGGTTTTTATGGAAGGAATTTTTATTACGGGTAACGGCGCGCGCGTATGCCGGCCGAGAGCGAATTGCTGTATAAGTAGTCATTTGCGTGAATATGCTTCTGGCGCACATTGGTTGGGAAAAATCTCTCACGCAAATTTGCAGTCTATTTTTTGTGCACCAGCCATTTTAATTTTTTCGAATATATTTGAGACGGAAACATTTTTGTGTGATATAAAAATGATGACTATTACATAACTGCGGAGTATATGTAAATATGTTATACAGTTTGTGGTTTCGATTTTCTATGAATCATAATAAAATCTTAAGAGTAGTTATTCTTTATAGATTAACAACAAAAGTGTTAAAAGCACATTCCATAAATAATAATTTTATCAATAACTAAAGTTTTACGAAAATTGCCTGTAAGATCATACTAATTGTTTGATTCCTTTGAAACTAAAACAAAAAACTAAATTTAATGTAAAAAAAATTATACAATTGGAAACAAAGGTAAGAAACACCAATTCATTGACACATAGCCTGAAAACGAAAATAAATTGCTTATTTTTATGCAGAAATTCTTAAAAACCCACTGCAAAATTCCTTCTATGAGGAAGCAATATAACTATTCAAGTAATTATTCAAATTTATAATTTTGATTAATATCTAAACACATCTTCGAAAACTGTTTCAATCTACATAATAATAGGAACATTTTTCATGTATTTCGAAAATTGTGAAATTTTGATTTTGAACTAACGCAGGCATTACCACTTAAGCATTTTGCAGCATGAAAAATATTCTGTTATAAAAAATAAAATAAATAAATGGAAATATGATGCAGAGAAGAAAGCATCCTGTTTCTCGACGAATATTTAGAAAAGCTTTCAATTACTCATAGCGAAAACAAAAGCCAACAAAACAAAAAAAATAATGAGGCGAGAATGAAAACACGATCTCACGCTCTTTCATGGCGTATCTTTTCCTCGTATATTCAAACCAAAAAAAAAATAAAAAAAAAACTACTCAACAGCTCATACTTTGCGTGTACCTGCGCAAAAGTCTTTCGACAACAAATCGATACCAAAAAAAAATATCTCAAGAGATGAAAAAAAAAAGTAGAAAAATTCCAATCTCAACAGCACGTGGGAGTTTATATTATCGTTGGTACACACGGCAAAGTTTAATCAGTCGATAATGGATCGATGTCTTTAATTTGATGAGTGAGAAAAAAAAACGGAACAACAAAGGCGTAGTAGGGAAGAATAAAACGTAGCAGGTGGCTAATTAGTTGGACATCAGTGTCGCGCGACGACGCCAAATGATTATCGAACCCACCTACACACACACACCCACGTGCTCAGCCGCATTGACTTGTATACCACGGATGAATACCACATCTCTCATACAGACACACACGTATAACAGACATTGGTCGTTATCGCGCGACGGGCGGTAAATGGCCGAGGGTTCGAAAGTGAAGGCAGAGTGTGAGGCCAAATTGCATACGGAATTGATTGATTAACTTATAATGAATTTTCGAGGCACACATCACTTATATACATATACGTATAGGAGCGCGTGGCGCTCAATTTGTTTCGATTAAATGAAAGCGGCGTGTAGTGTGTGACGTTTCATCTCACCCCCGATGTGTGTGCAAGCCGATTCCCTCTATGTGTGCCTGCAGGCTTTATCGGCGTATATACGCGAATTGATCTGGGAGAGCGTGGGAATGAAGGATTTTCACGCGTCGCGTCTCGTATTGTAATCATCCATTGATTTGATTACGAGTGATTCTTGTTAAATGTTCCCGAGCTCCATTTCATTTCTGGTGATCTCTTTGACTCTGGTGACGCGAGTAAGCGTTTTTAATGATATCGCCCCTTGTCTCTGATCTGCTTTTATACCAGCGTGGAAACTAGATTTGGTTGCTAAAGCGAGACTCGAATGCCAGAAATGATGAATGACTTTTTTCTGATTAATTTTTTTTGTTTCGCTTTCCCGATAAATTTGAATGCTGCGTGGAGCATATTGCGTGTAATGCGAATGTCAATTGTTGGCAGGTGGAGAGAATTTATTGTTTTTTTTTATTTTTAGCGAGGTATTTAATTGCGTTGCACGACATTGTGCAAGCAGTTTCGTTCGTTTTTTAACGGAATTTAGTTTGAATGCGTTTCAGACATTTTGCATAACAACTGCTTGTTCAAGGACTTTACTTTTTTTTTTAATGTGATTTTCCGTATTTTTTTGACTTTATCCACTACAGATATTAAGACGATAGTAATTGACAAGAATTACCTTATAATGTGAAAAAAATATTACTCGCGTCTTAATTAATTTTATTCACTTTTAGCACAATTGTCCTCTGTTATACATTTATTATAAATTCATTTTCGATATTGCATAATGAGTTAGCAAATAACAGCGTCATGTCTCATTAGTTTCAGAAAATTTCGACTAGCCAAGAGAGCACGAATCCGTTGGACCAAACATGTTCAATTCATTTATAATGAATGACCGGCATATAATCTCTCTTGGCAAGAAGCAATGTTTACAGGCAGTTATACCGATATGCTTTAAGCTCGTTGACTTGCGCTGGCAACTGAAAAATGGCGTACGAGGCAAAATTTATAGACGATTTATATTCGATTAATCTCTTTCGTATATATAATTGTACAGCCTCTCCCGTTTTATCAACGTGTATCCCTCAGCATCTGTTAAATCGCTCGACAAGATTAATCACCCTAAAGCGAAATCGTTAATTTATCACGCATTTTATATATGCGATGATAACAATTTTATCGCTTTTTCGGTGTTTTCGAGTGTTCGCAAACGGATTGAAAGATAATTTTTGTTATTCTAATGTGCTTGAGCATCGCTGTATATAACTCTATATTTGAGGAGAGTTTCTAGCTGAATTTAAATCCCAGTGTTAACTGTATTTACTGATGCAAATACCAGTTTAAATATGTATAGGCTTAAGTACTGCTCTAGTTAAATGCTTTATTTGCGCCCTGCTGGTACTTTAAAACCCAGCCAAATTAAATACATATGTCTAAACTGTATTAATTAGCATCAGCGTGGTGACGTGGTTAAACTTGAAGTTCCGAGTACTTTTATTAAAGACACCAACACTTTGTAACGATAGAAATAATAGTGTTAACATATATTTTAGCAATGTAATTCAGCCTGAAATATCAAAGTAAGCAATCATAATATATTATTTACTAATCTGTCACTCTCTATTCAAATATTCAAAATTTTTGTACTTTAAGAAACAAGAAGTACATATTTTGTGTCGATAAATCAAGGCGAAGCCGAAAGATCGTGACGATAATAAGCATTACCACCTTACCACAAACAATTCAATTTCTCGTAGATCGATTTTCCATATTAGAACTCACCAAATCAAGCTCACTCCATGTTATCTCCCATCCATTCCGAACCCCCGCGTCCAATAATGCGTCCGGAAATCATGGCCAAAAAAAACTCCTCAATTCTTCCTTCTCCCCCCCTCCCACCCCACCCTGCCTTCCATCTCAATAATTGAATTTCAAATATCGTCGAATAGCTCGCTTTAAACTACTCTCTCCCATCATCCGTTATCGACGCGCGTAACCAAAGCACAAAGAGCGAGGGAGATCCGGAAGAAGAAGCAGAGAGAGAGAGAGAGAGAGAGAAAACCCAATGGACGCGTCTCGAGAGAGAGTAAAAAAGGACGGCTGCATTTCCATTCGACCGCACACGCCGTATCGGTTTATCCGCCCCGTTGTATACACGGACACACAACTTCCGCCCGACCAACGGAGAGGATAATAGAGCAGTAAAGCAGGGAGAGAGAGAGAGAGAGGTTGCACTGTATCCTTCCAGCCCCTGGCACTCGCCTTTCTCCTCCGAGTACCTGCTACTTTTCACAGAGGATTAGGAGGACGAGGGACGAGAGCGCGTACCTCGTACTTGCATTAGTCGCGACGTGGACTCGGTCGCAGACGAGGATGGATTTTACTTAACGATACTGGGGGCTACGACTGCGAAAGGGATTTACTCGGGTTTCGCTTTTTCATTGTTCTTCAGGGGGGTATTAAAACGGGAATTAAGGGTATTTTTATTTTCGTCTGAGATGGATTTGTTTTTTTTTGTTAATCGATAAGGAGTTTATCGGTAAGTTATCCGCCTTAACGACTTTTTGACGTTGAGGATACATAGATTTTTACAGCATTTTAATACATTTTTAGATAAAGTAATACGTTGGGTTAGTCAATCGGCAGATATAAGATAAGTGAAAACAAAATCTGTTCTGGAAGCCATATCAAAAGCAGGCTGTGTTTCAATATATTCAGAGCTGTTTCTGAATGTAAGCTTTGTGTAAATTCGGGAAAAATGTAAAATCGTCAACATTCCGTTGCGACTAGTGCAAAATCCAAAGAGATTTTTCACGACGTTAAGGGGTAGGACCACTCTCGGCTTCTCCCAAAGTATGCTAATGTACAGAGTAACTTCATCTCTTACGGCTGACAGCAGCAATACTTTTTCTGCTTACGGCCCATTGAAACTTTACAAAACCGGACCGTTCGCATAAAGCATGCAGCAAAACGGATCGTCCCCGGGCTTGCATTTTAAAACTTTTTATCCGCTAGACAATTTTTTTCTTTCTTTATTTCTTTCTCTTTTTCCCTTTATTCAAAGCACTAGCCGTTCGAAGCTCCTGCGCATGCAACTTTGGAAAAAATAAAATAAAATACTATCTCTCTCTGCGATCGGTTACAGGAAAAATCGTGACTTATTCTCAATCTTGTTATAATGCTGTCCGTGTTATATGCCTGACTAGAGCAAGACTTCTTCCACTAATGTTTGTTCCACGTGTTTGACTCTCCCTTGAAAAATTCCTTCTGTGCCGAAGCGATTACCAGTCGAGACGATCATCAGAGGGCGGAAGTATGCCGCTTAATTGAAAAAAAAGGCAGTCGTAACGATAAAGCGAAAGTGGGCAGTTAAAAAGCTATGGAAGCGATTCCATGTCAAATCGCCGCGGCGTTAAAAAAAAGGATATAGAACAGGGGCGATGCAGTAACCGGGAAGCCGCGAAACAAGCGCATATACAAGTTATCCTATATAAAAGCCATTCGTTTCTTCCGTCGCCCTATTGCCTCTATCCACGAATGAGTCTTATAGTGTATGAGAGAAAGAGCTGTGCTGTAAAGTTACGAGAGCTAAAAAGCTATAGGAATTAAGTAGACAGTGGTGTAAAGTAGCACTTACGTGTTTACCGCACGAAGAAATCTTCATAAGATTATTATTTATCTCGTCTATTTGTATGGTTCAAACATGGCTTTACGTGCTGTAGTTTTATGAATATATATTTATATTATATTGTTTGCCATTCAGTTTGTGGATTCGAAAGTCGAGCTGCAGCTGTTTTTTTTATGTGGCTTGAATAAATCTGGGAAATTTATATTGGCTGCTTTGCAAACTTGGAACGTAAAAATGTTTATGGGAAAAATTATTTTTATTCCGCTTTGTTTCTTTTGCTTTTGACCACGGCGCAACAGCAGCAATTTATAGAAGAAGTTATATTGACTTATAATGCATTTTTATGTGGTTTACCGAGAGTTCAGAAAGTGCATAAAAACAGTGTATGAAGGATAATATTTATTCCCTAAAGTGTGTAAAGAATTTTATATTTTAATTAAGTGTACGGCTGCAACTCCCAATTTGAGTCAAAATGCATCAACGGATCTTGGAGACTTTTAGATTAATTGTTCTCATCATAATCATAAACATTTTATCCAGTATAGAAAAAAAAAACATTTATATGCAATTTTTGTGAAAAATAAAGGTCAATTAAAATTCATTCTGCCTATCTTTATCGTTCGGTCGCCCGGTGAAGTCAGTAAAAGGAGCAAACTTTAATAAACGCATCTCCGCACTAAACAAGCCCGTTATTTACGATTTCAGCCGAAATGAATTCCCAGCCAGTTCATCCCATCAGCCATTAACCCCCACCATCGTCTCGTCCGTAGGCTACATATATACACGTAACCATCCCCGTCGTGCACACACACAGATATACACCGACTTTCCAGCTCCCCTAATTCCCGCATAAATTTTACGTATAAATAACCAGCCGTTGTTTTCCAACACCCAGCACCAGCGGCGGCACGTCCCTTACGACCGATTTACACCCGTAGAGTCCAAAAGAGACGAGAAAGACTCCGCGTCCTATAAGGACGAGCTTTAATTCAGAAATGCATCCAGTTAGTCGCTGTGTGTGTATGTGCAGTTAAGCGAGAGGCCAAATGGAAGGCGTAAATTACGGGGCTAGGGATAGACACGCGCTGTTCTCTACCTGCGCGCGTTTTAACGTGTGACGCGTAGGATGCGAAAAATGTGTTTGGGAGTTCGGAAATGTATATTTTCTATCTTGGGTTGGATG
Source organism: Megastigmus dorsalis (assembly GCA_900490025.1). NCBI lineage: Eukaryota > Metazoa > Arthropoda > Insecta > Hymenoptera > Megastigmidae > Megastigmus > Megastigmus dorsalis. Next base: position 140,159 of record UELU01143734.1, on the reverse strand, counting down.
TGTGGGTGGGATTAGTTTCGGATGTGGATTTTGAGTTGGTTTTTCACTCGATTAAATCTCCGGTGTGACTGCAGTGGAATATTTTAAGATCGCATTGATTTCTGGGCGGTCGTGGAAAAATATTTTTCAACGAAATTGCTTTTGTCAGATTTTCGACTAAATATATCTTCCTATTCTGTTTTCTAACTTATTTAAACCTCGACATTTCAAACCTGGATCCAAAGATAAATTTTCAGAAATAGATAATAACATTTTAAAATTGACTGATTTATGTAGAAGAATGGCAATTTTTCATAACCATAACTATATAAAAAATTGACAAAACTTTTTCTTTTACTGCTTTCATTTAAAAGATTCTTTTTATATCTAATTAATTATTAATTTAGCCTTAAGAGAAAGACTTTTATAATTATCTTTTTAAATTTTCAAATCTTCAAATTTGTCCTTCAAAAAATATCAAAAATACATATCATAAAATTAAAAAAGATTGAAGAAAGAAAAAGAATTAGCTAGGAATTAAAGGGATTCTTAATAAATTGCATAATCTGTTTCCGCAGCTCTACAACATCTATCATTGTCACAGAAATCCTATTTTCATCTCTTCCTCTCTCTCTCCCTCTCTCTCTCTCTCTCCCTCTCTCTCTCTCTCTCTCTTCTTCCTACTCTAACGTTACGTAATTTAAGGCCGACAACTCGGTGAAACATAGTTTCGGTTTAGAAAAAACAAACACCAACATAAAACAACTCAATAATATTATCAATTACCAGTTGTTGCAATAAGGACAAAAAAGTACTCGAACCCTTTCGCAACATAACACTAAAAATTCTACTATCCGTAGTTCTGCCTCTCCGCATGAAATTCCGTAATCCCCAAATAAAACTATAAGCATCATGAAACTTGAAACAAAACAAAAAAATTACACGAGCAGGACGAAAAGAAAAAAAAACACAGAATAACAAGAACGCGGAAGCAACTGTAAAATCGACTGCACGAGCAAACAAGATAACGGGAGAGAGAGAAAGAGAGTGAGAGAGAGAGAGGGGGGGTGAGGGTGAGGGTGCAGCGAGAGAGTGTACAGGAAGGAAAGAGAAGGCACGAGTGGAAGAGAGAAACGGGACGCTGCAAAACGCCGATACGCTTGATCTATCGCTTGCTTCTTACGACTGGCATATTTATGTACGCGCAGAAGAAAGTATATATACATATTTTTTATCTTATATGCAGGATAAGTGAGTCTACTTGGCCAGGCCGTGTACTGTGACTAGGCATTGCTTTATAACTATATTAAAGTAGCACAGTTGAACAATGACATTTTATTTTACGCCAATATGATAATACATTATTATAATGACTTGCATAGCTATAAACAATTTCACTTTCAATGCATCATATGCACAAAAAGAACTCATTCGATTATATTAAATCACGTTTTACAAATACAAAGTACAAAACACACTGCAGATACCAGCGTTTATTGTATATAAAAAGTTGCGCGCGCACATAGGTGTGTGCAAGCCGCAAGGGGGAGGTTGAACGATGGACCGCAACTTCACATAATAATGTCATCGCATCGGTTCGCCGAGAGGACTCTGATATATAAACTGCGCAAAATACGGCCGGGATCTATTCTTTCTCTCACCTTTTTTTTTATTCGATAGCGTGGGAGGAGGATGAGAGCGAGGATTCGAGGACTGACAGAGGGACGTATTCTCCCCTGATGAAGGTTTTGCAGCCGAGTGCAGAGAGTAAGAGCGAGAGAGAGAGAACGTTGATCCAGACGGATTTCATTGTGGCTTTCGGTTATTTTTTATAACGTCACTATTTGTCGAGTTTACTCCTCGCCTGCCCCTTTTTGTCCCTGTTGCCGACGCGAGCGATGGTCGGTTGTATTGTGAATTAGGGTATCCGAGTGATTTCAGCCTGGTTTATTTTTTCCCGTTTATCCTTGTTTTGAAGGTTGGAACTTTGGCTGTCTGCGTATTACCGTGTGGTTTTAGAAAGTTGAGGTGCAGCGTTTTTGGATGTTTTAAAGCCCTTTGTAGGTCAAAGCGCCACGTGGATTCTTAGTCTGTATTTTTTTTTCTCTGTGACAAAAGTTTCGATCGGAAATTCGTGGAGTAAAGATATTTAAAGTCAAATGTTTGAAAGGGGAGAAAAATAATTTATAATTTTATTTGGTGTTTCATTGGAACGACCAATTAATTAAATATGAATTGAAAATTTAATTGAAGTATTTAATTGTTGAAACAAAATTAGCGTAAATTTAGGTATACAAATACACACGTTCTTAATTAATTGCATTTGTGTGTGGAACAAAATAGTTTTGAACAATATTGATCAATGACACTGAAGATTGAAACCTACAAAAAAATGAAAAGAAAGAATTTTTGGGAACCCGAAGCACTAAAATATTTGTCGAATTTAACGAAATTCAATGATGACGTAAAATTGCTGTTACTCTTTTACGTCATCATTGAATTTCGTTAAATTCGACAAATATTTTTTGTTAGTAGATACCAACAATAAAGTCAGTTCGGATCCTTGGAAAAAAGCAGCTTCGTATCTGAAATCGTTGTGAACAAAAGCGAATGAAAGCGCTCCAACCCCCAGCGATTGCTTCATTTAAACTACAAGAAGAGCAAAAAAGTCGAGAAAGTAAGAATCAACGATCCGTAGACCGCGAAAACAAAAAATTCCTCATGCACAGCGCCCCAGCATATCCGTGTACCACGCAAATGCTCGACTTTCCCCTTTGCAGAAACATTTTTTTTCAATACCCGCGGCGCGACGTCACGTGGCTACGCTCTTAAGTCGCAGCCCGTAAATAATGCATGCACATGTATATATATAAAGCGTCGACCGGAATATCGACGCGGGTCTCGCGCTTATATTTAAAAAAAAAGTGAGTGAAAGAGAGGGAGAGAGAGTAAGATAAAGAAAGCAAGAAAAAAGAGAAAGAGAAAAGGAAGGCGAGAAGAAGCTACTGATCGTGAATTCTAAAGAATCTGGCCGACCTCGTCCTACACTAAAAATCGTTCTGAGTCCTTCGACGTATATACACATTCTATATAGGTGTATACCATATATATGTGTATACATGTATATATATATGAAGCATCTCTTCGAGAAGCGCCGATGTTCGACTTCAGGGGGGGGGGGGCATTAAATTATCACCGAGAGACAGGTCACGATTAATCAGAATATTCACACGCGGTTGCGAAATAGAGATAGACGCCAACGACGCGCCGAAACTTCTTTCTTCCTTCTTCGCAAATAAATGCAAATATATATACATCTAGGTTAGCTTGAGAGAATGTGGATATTTTGTTTGCTAGATTATTTATACATTAAAGCCGCTTGTTCGTTCTTTTGTATCTTCGTTCAGGTTGTATATATGTAAGTCGTTAAAATTCATGGTGTACTGTGGCTTTGTTATTTTTTGAATGATAAGGTTATCCAGGTACCCGCGAGGATCGGGAAAATAAATCAGCTCATGGAATATGAGATTTTCCGATAAATGCAAAATGGTGACCGCGGTGATGTAACTATTTTCTAAGTACGGGAAAGGTGTATTGAGTTTTTTCTTCCACATGGAGAAACCTTTCTGATGGTTTGTTTTTGAAAATGGGTTTTATGAATGTATTTTAAGTATTCTTGTAAAAAGAAAATAAAGGGTTCTTTTATTTCTGCACACGAATAAGTGTGCATGCCAATATATCTCAAGAAAAAGTTCACCAATATTAAAGTTTTTTTCGATGATTTTTTTTCGTTTAATGATTTACAATTATATCTACTAGTGTTAAAAACATCAGATGCTTAAGAGACGCATTCGAAAGAATGTGTCTCATAATTATTTCACTCAGTTTTATAAAGGTAGCTGTGCTCGTGCAATAACCGAAATTGATAATTTCTATGAATAAGTGGGATTAGTGAAACATAATTATTCCATCTACGTCTCTTATCTTTAGATTTTTGCGTCCTCTTAAATTTTCCAATATTTAAGAAGCTTATTTTGAATTAATTGATTACGACAGTAATGTAACATAAGTTATTTTGTAAAATCCAAAATCGATAATCTAATTAATTATATTTAATAAGCGTTACATAATTATTACATAATTTTCAGTCTTATAAATATTGTAGGTGAGTCATCCCTTATCATATAATCTATGGTATTTTTTTACATCATTTTAATTAATCAAATGACTAGAAACACTTCGTAACAAGTGTACTTACTTTATTAATAGCAAGCAATTTGTTAATCAAGTAAGAGTTATTAAGGTTTAGGAAAATAACATGATGGATCTTTTTCAGTATAGTGCAGGTTTTAACGAAACACGAGCAAAGGTAGGAAGGATGAAATTAAAATCATGTTTACTTTTTTCACAATGTTCATTCGCAATGCATCATTACGAAATCTTAAACATTTAGAATGTTTTTGTTTGTTAGTTAAATGTTCATCTGTGTCCAAGTATCTTATTTATTTACTTCACTTTCAAACCTATTCTAAAGTTCAAAACATATTATGCGTTGCACGAGTATACTATATTCTACAAGGATACATTGCGCAGAATGATACAAGAAGCATTTTTACACTGGGCAAAGAACTTTGCAATTTTTTTTTGTGCAGCGCACACACGTGCACATTCGCAAACATCAACTGTTGGCAATCTGTTACCCAGCGCAAGGCGGCATATCTGCAGGTGATGCATCGCGTCGCGTAAGATCGACTTTCGGGGCGTACAGCTATATAGTGCCAGGGGTGCATTACATTATCGCCGAGAGCTAGGGACAGCTCGCGATTAATCAGAAATTCCCGTTCGCGAGGCCGTAACATACACACAACTACAGACCACCCACGCGTAGTACCACCACACGTATACATATACACGCACACATACAGACTCGAGGAAAGAAGAGAAAGGGGGGAGAGGGAGGGAAAAACGAATTTCATTCGCGAAAAGTCCCTATAAAGTATCCGGGCGAACGGGTGCGAGAGAGAGAGAGAGAGTCGAAAAAAGGAGGTCAAGTACAGCATGAAAAAAACTCCCCCTCTCTGGGTCACACGCCCCCCCCCCTCACCCGAATTAAAAGCCTTTCAAAAAAAACTAAGCACCTCCTTTTCTTTCCTCCTCGACTTTCACGAGATCTTCTATATATCGGGGAGTCGCATCAGCTCGTAAACAGAAATTCGTGCAGCGCAACCAAGCGTCGGGTGCAGCGAGTACTATTATAAGGATATTAAAAAGGCGCGACGCGCGCAATAATAGGAGGCGCGGGTGAGGGAGGCTTAATCAAGATCTGCTGCTGCTGCTGCTGCTGCTGCTGCCGCACTGCTGCGCTGCTTCTTCGTCGGGTGGCAAGCGCGTGGAGCAACGCGCGCGCGATATTATCTCCAGAGGCGCGCGGCGGGAATAAAGCGGCTCCCGCATTCCTTTGGCGAATGCTCCGAGTTCCGCTGCTACTGAGATTCCAAAAGACCCGCGCGCGGTACAACGCCAGGATTCTCCGCCCTTTATTTTGTTCGCTGTACTTCAGTATTGCTCTTCTTTTTTCCCTCTTTCTCTCAGTTGGAAGCGTGTGTTGAAACGCAATTGAAAAGTTTCATATTTTAATGGAGTATAAGTACGCGTGGGGATCTAGTTTTTGAGGTGGAGTAAGGAACGCGGGGTTGGGTTGGGTTGGGTTCGGGTTGTATCAACAACATGGACTTTTTCGGCGATTCGTTTATGTAAAGTCGAAATGAGCGTAATATCCGAGTTTTGTTTAATAAAAATGTGTTACTTGAATTAGAATAGGTCATTAGGTTTGATAAACTTATAATTACTTAAAAGCACCGAAATTCTGCGCGTTACTTTCACTCAACTAAGACGCTACTGTAGCTGGGCGCCATTTTCAGCGACAAATTAATGCACTTAAAGCTTTCTGGATAATAATGAAAACCTAAATTTCATACGCATTGTTAATATACAATAATGCGCTTTATGATAAAATAATAGCTGTTTGAGTTACTTTTGTTCATATTATTTCTATTATCTATCAAGTAATTTGTTTTGAATTTGTTTAAAATCGCTTTTCTTAAGCATATTTTTATATTATCCAAGTTATCTAAGTTAAATGCTAATTATTCAAATAAAACTCAGCTAATCATACTTAACATCTCAATTAATTTAGTCATGATATCACGGAATTTCTAATTAAGAACAATCGTAAAGATAGACTAGAAAAAAAAAAAAACTTGTTCAACTAACTTTAGTTCAGTGACAAGTTTTGATTAAACAGAAACAAAGTCAGGCGTAGAAAGGAGTTAATAACAACCTGACAAATTATTTCATTTAATACTCGAGAATTATGATACTTTTTCAGAGCCATGGCAAAACTTGTACAATTTGAGTGGAAAGATATGAAAGTTATAGAATTATGATTAAAAATTTCGAATTTATAATGAAGGGTAAAGACCTGTTTCATGCACACAACTGCTATTAATTTTGAATGGAAAGTTTAAATTTATATAAGGTTGCCATTAACATTCAAACAAAAGTTTTAATCGCAAATTGTATAGTTGTGCTGTTGAGCGACGTATGCTCATTACAGAAAGAGATTAAGATATGTAATACTCAGAAAAGCATAAAGAAGAAAAGCAATTTATTTATTTTTGATATGTTACACTGATGTATCCCATATAATGTAATTCAAAATGTTCTTGAAAGTGAATTATTACGTTATTAATTTACAATACAAAATAAATATGAAACTTCAACTTATTACATGTCAGTATATACAATATTGATATAACCCAATAACTTTACTGTTTGTACAGTTTTAATGTTATAAGAAATTGATCGACTTCCAGAACTATAAATTTCCAGTTTTCTACTCAATAATATTTACTTCTTCTTTATTGTTACGAAAAAAAAATAAATTAAATAAGAACTTCCATTTATTTATATCTTAACGAAGCTCGGAAGCACATAGTAATATAGGTTATTTATAAGCTATAATCACTGAAAATATCTAGTTCAATTGGTCAATAAATTTTCATTAAATCTTTCATCAAGCCCTGGATGCGAAAAATTTATCCTACAAATTGACACTGGCCCGATTTTCAACAGTTAATAACAGGCGGTATTAATAATTCACCAAAAAAGAGCAGAAGAAACATAAATAATACTCAGGTTGGCTTTATCATACTTTGTGTAAACAAAACCAAATGAACGCTTATTTGCGATCGAACCAATCATTTATTATTAAAGTCATGATTCTCGATGGCTAGTCTGTCCTCTGTTTTAAAATTCTTTAAATACGCATTAAAACTCACAAAAAATATCGACAAATAATGTAGTCAAAGCTGCTCGGCTAGTAATTAAATTCGACCTGTACAGTTCGAAGAAAGCTTGTATAGACAATAATGGAAATTTGCCTTGTGCCAGGCTCTTTATCGCTCGTGACTCTCTCTCTCTTTCTCGTTCTCTCACCGTTTCTCTGGGCTGTCGCACAATTGAGTGCGCGGTATCAGTCTCTTGAGACGAAACTTTTTTAATGAACTCCCTTTATTACTCCTTAAAGCCTGCCGAATTCATCGTCCTTGCCTCTATCGAATAGCAGTAGATATGTGATGACGAACCGTTGATATTTCTCGCGAATTTCCAGATTTCACTTAATCTCTCCCTCTCTCTCTCTCTCTCTCTCTCTCTCTCTCTCTCATTCTCGCGCTGCGCCTGGTTGGCTGTTTGCATTATTGGATGTGAAAGGGAGCCCTGTTTCATGCTGCGCTTCATATTAATCTCTATTGTTTCGAGGCGATTGCCAAGAAGCTTCAATTTTTCTTTGAGCAAAACGTCGAGTTTCCTGTCTAATTGCGCTTTCTGAATGCAATCGAAAAATAACCTTTATTCTGCGAGCTTTCGATGGTCGTTATAAGCAACGTTTGATATGATTCTGATTAAAAACACATACTGCGTGTTATTTTGAAAATTGTAATATAAAAGTATGTTTATAAAATGTTCTTCTCGTGAAAAGGACAACAAAAAATTAATATTTCTCCTTTATAAGTGCTTTCAAGTATTACAGTTTTAAAATTTTTATTTGACTCTGTAAATTAATTACTTGATGTGTTTTGTTAGTGTTTAATCGATTGAAAGGCTAAAAATAATATTTTAGAGTTATAAGCGTCAGATGAAAAGCGACATTTTATGTAACGCCGTATAAATCAATAACTATCATGACGAAGCAAATATTCTGTACTATATCGACTAACCTACTCCCAGCGATCTTTGCGCTTACTCAAATCACTCAAAGGTTTAATATTGTCTTAATGAACTCGTTGTGAAACTAGCGACAAATCGGTACCAAGGAAAATTGATTCCATTCACAATGCGTTTGAATTAAGCGGCCGAAGGAATATATTGGGAACGTAACGTAACTAAATTAAAACTTCTCGCTTGATTCAATAATGTTCCTTCTTGCAAAATCTATTATTTTGTAATTACACGCTTAACTCAATAGGTCACGACACAATATCAAATCGAATGAAATTAATCGTAAAAAAAATTGTGCCTTTATATTGCTGCATTTTATGCACAAAATCCATAACGATTTTTCCATTCTATTAATTAATTTTTACTTTCCTATACCTATTTTATGTTTATGGTGTACTAAAAAAATGAAATATAACAATCTATATTATAATTATTTACATAAAACGATTTTATGTCTTTCCATTTAAAACGATATATTGAACTCATTTCAAAATCACAATATACTTTTTAAAAATGAAAAAATTCATTTTTCCTGCATTGTAAAAATATTAAACAATACAAATATTACAATTTCTAATTAATCAGCACAACGAGGCATTGAAAATCCACGTTAAAGACCCTATTAATATTCTAACGCCCGGCGCAAATTATTCACAATGCAAAAAAAAACTTTACCGCATACTGATCCCATCTAAAAAAACGCCGACGCAAAACAAGTCCTCAATCAATCGGTAAAACAGCCATCACTCGTCGCGAGCTCTACGTAAGCCGCAAAAAAAGGAATAAACACACATAGACCCGCCACATAGAGCCGAGGAAATTCAATTTTCATTATATCTCTAATTTACATCCACGCGCGCGCAGCTTCAATCTGTCGCGCCGAGCCGCCCACCCCCCGTGGTATGATTTTCACTAGAACTTTTCCCCGACGAGTCCTAAAAATAAAAAAGCAGTGAACCCGAGCAGCAGCAATGTATGATAAAAATAAAAGAAGAACCGAGCGAGAGGGAGAAAAAAATTAAACGATCGTGTCACGTACAGGAATCGCAACGACTCCGTTAATTAAAGCTCTCTGGCAATCACACGTGCCGTACTCTTCCCCTTCTCTCTCTCTCTCTCTCTCTCTCTCTCTCTCTCTCTCCTATCTCTTCTTTTTTTATTTCCAGAGCCGCGTCGATTAAAATGCATCGCAGGCGGGGTTTCGCGCGTGGAAACGAGCGAGAGAGAGAGTTGCATGGAGATAGGGTTAGCTACTACACTAGTCGGAGAAATATACGCGATCGTCCTGTCCCCGGCTGCAGTAGCGATGACGTCACGCTACTTTCTTCCGATTCGATCGGTAGGTCGGTGAGTGCACGGCCGAGTTATCATTAGGGACTGTGACGAGTTATCGTTAAGAGGGAACGCCATTCTGCACGGCGAGGAAAAAATATCAATTGGATCAGTAGCTTTTTTTCCCGCGTCGGAATTGTCGGATCTGAAGTTTTTGTATCTACATAGAGTTTTATTGTAGGGTTTTATGAATTTAATATGATACAAGATTTATTGTAATAACCACTGTTTTTGATCAATTCATATTTGTACAAAAACTACTACTACTATTTCGTACGCAACAAAACGGACAGCAAGAGAGAAACGGAAAAGGAAAAAGTAAACTTCCTTTATGTATAAATATTCATTAAATTGATTAAAAAAGTAAGCTCTGTTGCATCAAACAAAAATTGGAAACAAGATAATATTAGTACAGGAAATTCGTTATAAAACCAAAACGAATCAACTGATAAAAAAAACTATTTAGCTGCAGGACTCCCATTAAAAACAACAGAGAATGGCAGATCCGTTAGATAAAAATCAGTTCGGCTATTCTCCAGATATGACTGCATATATATATGCACCCTGGCGCACATAACCACCTATGCATTTTTCTATTAGTGCATTTAAAAACTTTTTTTTCTCACGCTTGTATAAGCTGCCAACGCTTGTATTTCTTCCAACAAAAAACAAAGTTATTTTTATACGGGCTATTATTTCAAGCGACATCGAGATCGATCAAATCCTATTATATGCACATTTGTCATGATCAAGATAAAGGTGTATACTGCTTTCAGATAATTCACTTCCAGATTAATTCAATCTAATGGTTGATTCTCGTGCGATTATATATAATTGATTCCTGACGCTTTAGCAATTCTTTATCGCGTACAACTGTGAATACTTTGGTACAGAAAAATGTAAAAATGCTTAATCGAGTACACCGTTCTTTTTATATTTATTTATAAGTAATCTTCCTCAGAAGTCTATCGAGCTGTACGATTCCATAAAAATACGCTGGAACGTGCATTTTTCAAAAAAACCATTCGCTCTTTTGACTTTATAATCTCTGTGAAAAATGTTTATAAACTTTTACGACAAGTTTAGAACAATAGATTGACGTCGAAGGTGCATTGGATGCTCGTAATGAATGAAAAAATTTCCTACTTTTGAGTTTTCCAAAAATAGTTCGACAGCTGGGACTCTTCAACGTGCGGATAAGAGATCTTGACTTCCACTGGAAACGACAATTTTCATGTAAGTTTTTTTAACGTTGAAATTTCAACTCTTTTCTGAAGTGTATAATAATTAATAGTAGTTATGGGAATTGGAACAAATAGGAAGGTTTGATATTACGTGACATTAAAGAATATAACATTGCTACTAGCATACTTTAATAACGGTTTTCATATATTTATGTCAAAATAAAAGTATTTTATATAAAGATACGTACATTAAATTACTGTTAAGTCTGATTTTGGCTTTGTTTTAAAACTAGCATAAAATTAAGGTCTATTGTTTCAAGATACTCATAAGTACTTTCTAAGAATTAAACTTTTGAGATAATCCACTAGTACATTTCTATTCAAACGCGAACTTTCTTTAACATTCATCTTTCTCCTGCATAACATTAAAAAATTAAAATTAAATAGAAATTGACAAATAATTAAACGAGCAAAGTAATTCGTGTAAATCAAAATAAAGTATTATTAAAATATTTAATTTTCTTGGCGTGCACGCGAGTGTGTAAAAGTTTAATATTTCTAATATTAAAAGAGCAAATATTACAGTTCTAAAGTGAGTACAGTATGACGTCAGATTATGAAACTCTTAATAAGCACGATGTTTATTAACATCTTTTGCGCAAACAGGAAATATGATTGTACATAAAAATTATGAATGTTTTCTGTTTATAAAAATATAGAATTTTAATCGTAAAATTATTATGAATATTTCCATTTTATATTACTTCATGAAGTTTTTAGGTCTGTTTTTTTTCGTACCAAGTTATTTCAAATTCCTCACAAATATACTAATAAAAAATCCTATTAAAAATAAAGCCTTGAGAATATGATCAAATTTTTACATTTTTTTATTTCTTACTTTACATGACATTTTGCCTCAATACTTAGATTGATGCAATAACTATTGGCATACTTGTTACCATTTATTGCAGTCTATTGTTAATATAAAACATAGTATAAAAGATATTGTCAAATTTGAACAAATAGGATTCTGCAGTGTGAAGAATAACGATGAAAATGAGGGAGTGCAAAATCGAAAAACATTGGACAACAATTAAAATCTGCCAAACAAAAAGCGCTCATCGAATCACGGAGTCCGAACGGTGTATAATTCGATCAAATCCAAAATCCCTCGGCTTCGCACGCATCGGCCATAACGCAATACCATACAACGATCATTCCAATTTTCCGCCAGCTCTCATATGCCATAAAATAAAACCATTCGAAAAGTGTGTCCCAGCGATCCTATAATGAAGCCCTGGACACCGCTCTCACTGAGCTCATGCAGCCAGTACATGAAAAGCATCGAGCGAGAGAGAAAGAGAGAGATAGAGAGCAGGAGTGAGTGTACACGCGAGCAATAATAATTACGTCCTAATAGGGTACACACAAGCCGCTCGGGCAAGCAGCGTCCGTATAACTGCATCATAGGCACTCGACTCGATAGGCACGAGCTGCTGGGCCATGTACGCCTTCGCACGCGCGTCCATCTCCTGCGCGACACACACACACACACGCGCGCACACACACACACACACAGCCATGTTAACATCCGACGAGGACACCAAGAGAAAACACACGCACCTGCACACCTACACACACACACAGATATCTATATATATATACTCACGGAGAGAGTGCGGCGGCACATAAGTGCGAGAGTACGAAAATTAGACGCGGATTCCAGGCGCGTATCCAATCAAGAGAGGCTATATAGGCGTCAGAGTGAGAGAATATAGTGACACACACACACACGCATACATACACACATGTGTGTATATAACACACGAAGGCAAGGGTAGAGAGAGAGAGAGAGAGAGAGAGAGAGAAAGCGAGTATCGATTTATCCGGAATTGCCTACGCGAGCCGCAAATATGAGCGAGAGAGCGAGGAGTCGGAGGACATATACATATAGCGCTCGCGAGCTACAGCACGTATAGGGAGCGAGTGAGAGAGAGAGAGAGGGTAGCGCGCGTGTAAGAAAGGGAGCGAGAAAGGAATATATACAGCGAGAGAGCGTCAAATCGATATGTATCCCGCTCTTGAGCGAGAGCTTTCGAGTGCGCGTGCACGGCTGTAAACGTGCTCTCTCTCTCTCTCTCTCTCTCTCTCTTTCTCTCCCTCTCTCCCTCGCTCCTATGCGCTATATAGCCATGCGCGTATATAATGCAGCTGTACGTATACACACGGACGACGGGGTGAGCGGGTCGCGCGCGACATATAACACGTAGGTCGTGCACGAGACTTTGGTCGTGTGCAGCCGCGAGTGGAGGGAGAAAAAATGCACCATTGCGCTTATGAGCTCTTTTTTTATTTTGGGGATGCGAAACATGGTTATGCGAGAGGTGGAGAGAATCATCGCGTTTAGTTTCTTTGGCTGAATCGGTTATGCAGGAATCGATGAGTAGGGAGATTTGTAACTGCACGGATTTGGTGCTTGATATCTGTAGAGGTAGCGATTGGGAGGGAGTTGTTTCGAAACATATGGTCTCAATATCTCACTAGGCTGTCAAAAGATGCCAACAATATTCTGTTAACATATGTTGGTTACGATGCACCACGTAAAGTTTATACGTAAGATAATATCCAGATTCAGACAGGAGGTCAGTAAATACAATTTTCAACTATTGCGGCTTATAAAATTAGATTCACTAAAACCGTTGCTGTAGTCTTTAGGCATTAGGGTAAATAAGAAACATTTTAATCCTTAATTCTAAGAATAGAATTTCCTTTAAATCGTGTTACTAAAGGAAGGCAAAGTAGTTATCCGTAACGATATTTTGAAACTCCGTTTCGTAACCCTAGAGATTTGCATCCTCTATACGATTCCATCGTCCTATGACCAAACCCTCCTCTAAATAACAGTGTCAGGCTTTCTTAGCGATCAATTTTGAGCTGAAAAAAAAAGTAAACCAATTTTCTTTTCTTACAGATACTTTATTATCTACAGGAAAGTGATGGTAAAATGTCATAAATAAGATCAGATCGAATAAGCTATATCGAATTGAATATAAGTTGGAAAGTTATAGATCCCCACAGTACTGTTTATCGCTGGTATCCTATGAGATACTAAGGAATTCCACGAAGAATTTTTATAGAAAAGTTTCTCTCTTCCAGCTTTTTACTCCTATATTTTATTATTTACATTTCTCAGAGTAATTTGCATATCTCACGATGCAAACCGTATAATTTAACACAAATTCTTCCAAGCAAATTTTAACGTTCTCCAAGCCACTAAACAAATTTATACGATTTAGCAACCATGATATACAAAGAATGTACCTATTCCGTACTCAGAATCATGAATTCTCATTTCTCTTCTCTTTAGCTGATGTGCGCGTCCCAAGCTTTGGAACGTTCTACCTCTGAAAAATAGAATAGCCACGTCTCCCCTGTCACACTTTACGGGTCCTCTGTGAAAAATTAGCTCAACCTTCAGCCGCGAGACTTGGATCGTACGTGCACACGCCTAAATTTATCATCATTCGCAATTGTTAGCGTCATCCGCGAAAAAATATATCGCTATAGTAAAACGGCAACTATTATGGGAAAACCCGAATAGTATGCACTTATCGTTAACCCAGACTTTATTTCTCCAGCTCTCATTCGTTTACTTTTAAAACTTGCATCGGCGCGACGTCTGTTCGCGCATCCGCCCTGCATAAACAAGTTAACCTCCTCTATCTCTATCTTCCTCTCTTTCTCTCTTTCTCTATTTCGTGGTTTTAGCCGGCCTCGCGAACGACCTCTTGAATATGCATAGTTTTTCTTTCTCTCTCTCTCTCTCTCTCTCTCCCGGACACCCGTGTTTTCGAGAATATTTCCTCTCTTCGTCCCTCTCTCATTCTTACATGTGTACACCCACTTTCTTTGTCTCTTGTTTGTCCCTTTCGCCTTCCTTCCCTTGCGCGCGTCATGGCACGTTTGATTTTGTAGGTTATATGTATATGCAGCTGTACTAAGTGCAGGGCCCTATGCGCGACGACAACCCGACCTAATGCGCCTTTGTTCTCTCCATCTAGCTCTATACGCCTTTCTCTTATGTAAGTGCGAAAGGTACCAGGCGCTGGATGCATAAATTTGAATTTTCCCCCGCGCTGATAGTTTCTAATTTTCTTGGAGTGAAAAGTTAGTGCGACATGATTAAAGTAACTAAGTTAAAACTTAATGCAGTAAAGGAAGGGAGGGGGCAAAAAATTGTTGTAGCTGAGGAAAGTGAATTCGAACATCAAGAATGCATTTTGTGCTTATAATGAGAATTAAAAACATCGAAAGTACATTTGGTTACTTATGCGAGCTCATAAAATGCTTAGTTATTTTCTAATTTTTTAAAGTAATATTTGTGCCATATTGTCGTAAAAACTTTAGGATATTTATACGCACTTAACGTCGGGTTATACGTAAAATGAAGAAATTAATGATTGATCCCAGGACGAGTTTACTTTAGCTTTTAAGACTCAAATTATTTCTCATCGAATGGGGACCTTTAAAATGTATACGTCGAATGAAGTAGGTCAAAGCCTGGCGGCGAAGTTATTTAAGAAATTCGTCGAATTTGAAGTTACGTTACAGTGCTTGATTTCTAAATAAAATCGATATTTGGAAGTTCGGGAAGAGAGGGATGCGGAGATAGAGAACAAAGTGCTCGGGTAACCAATTACTACCATTGAACGAAGTTTTGAGACATTTTTTTCTGTTTAAATCCCCGAAAACTTTCGCGTACATTTTGTTACGCGACATATATATTGGCGTGTACAGTAAAATTAAGCTCTTGAAAACAAACATTCATGGAAAATCGATCGAGCTGCTGGAGAATATTCCTGAATACTTACAATAACAGTCTGTATACGCAACAATTCAGCGTCTGACTAGAGCACGAAATTTACTACTGCTTCAGTAAGCTACATTGTTTTGCAAACTTCACGGTAATACCTCGAATTCCTCCGAAGATAAGACACTCGAAAGCCTTTTTAGAAATTCATGTATTTTATGCCACTGTACTCGATATAATTTATACTACTCCTCGTTCCACTTGCGCATTAGTAGATTCGAGACGTATAAGAGCTACTTGGTGCTCGAAATTCAACGATAAAAAAATTACAGGGCAAAAAACGTAGCAAGGTGTGCTATCGAACCCGTTTATGTTCCATGATTTAGACGCACTATTAAAAAAAGTCTCGACTCTTTGACACGAGTTGAAGGAGTAAATAAGCTTGCAGAACGACAGGAATTCATAGGGATCGTAAAACTTTTAAAAATCCACTTTGTCATATGAGAACATTAGAAGGCCAATTTAAGGGTACCCACTTTGTCTTGGAGTGGAAATTATATTCCGAGAAATTTATAAAACGCGCGCGATATTCTCGAGTGTGAGCTTAGCCCCAGCTTGATGACGGTAATCAAAGAAGCCGAAGGAGAGAGAGAGAGAGAGAGCGAGAGAGAGAGAGAGCCAAGAACATATGGGTATACGATGCTTTTAGAGAGTTTGGACTTTTAAGCTTTCTACGGACTTTATCGATTACGATTTCACATTTTTCACTTTTTCGGCATGTCTGCGGACGAACCGTCGATCTCGACAATTGATACAAAAGAAGATTTTTGCCTGGTACCGCAATCAATCGCTATTTTAATTGGAACTTAGTTTGCATAATATTTATGAATTTGGTACGATTGATTTTTCAATGTGCGCATAAGAATACTTAGCTTCTTGCAGTAAGGCGAAAATAATGAACAATTATTCATTTACAGCGGAATACGAGCAACTTTTGTAAAGCTGATTTTTGATTCTTATCCAAAAAGCTGTCGCGCAGCAAGGAAGCAATATTCCGTATTTCCAGTTAACAAGACTCTCGAAATGTATACATATACATATGTATACATATCCGATACTCTAACTAGAAAAGCGCGCAGAAAAAGGGTAACGAAGGAAAAGCGATAAAAGATACGCCGGTTGCGAGCAATTTAATTTTCCTCGGCGCAGCTGCTTTCCGATGTCGCGAATTATTAAATTTTCCTCTATTACAAAGACCGACCCACCGGCCGTTGCGCCGACGTTGACGCTGAGCGTTGCGTAATCATGATTAATACGTTGTCGCGCTCGATCGACGCTTATTTCTACCTAATTTCATGCGCCTGAATTATGTGTTGATACTGCTCGATCTCTCGTTCGCTCTCTCTCTTGCACTTTTCGCACGCCTGTCACTATAATCAATTCTCCGCGCGCATTGCACAATTATTCGCTGCAGCGTTTAATATAACCTTGAGAAACTATACTTGAAATGTGGAGTTACGTTATTGTTTACATTAGTTGGGAGATGTGCACGTAGTTTCGAAGCGACTCGGCTAAACGTGACCAAATACGTATACGTGCGGATGAGAGACCGATGGTATATATAGTGCGTATTAGTTATCGATTCTTATCGTATACATGCGCGCGAGGCTCGCAAGATGTGCATCTGTTTGCCCTGTCTGCGGCGTCACATTCTCTCGACGCGCTCAGTCGCGGGGATCGTATACGATAACTTCTACTCGGCTGTTTACAGTAGCCCTAATGTTCGACGACCTACATTCGGGGATATGTCGTATGTATTTCGAGGCTCGAACAATGGCTATCTTATTGCTGATTTTTGGAAATCGAAATTTTAACGGTTTCTCAGACGTACTCTTTTTTCCTTTGTTAAAAGAAGTCGTGGATGCATACATTTATAGACGTGATCACCCGGAAGCGAAGCACATTCTATATAGGGGAATATTGAAAAATTTTGCAGAAGTCATTATATGAGCAATTCAAAGATTAGAAAGAAAAGAAAAAAACTTAATGTAAAAAGCAGATTAGAAGCAATACCAAGTATTAGATTTAGAGAAAAAGCTCAGTCAAAAAGCACATCAACTTTCGTGTCATCTTTCAATAAGCGAGTGTCTCTCTGCGAAAAAGAAAAATCCCGAATATCCAACTCTCAAATTTATCGCGGCTCACGACCGCCGAAACTTTCAGAACTCGTACTTCTAGCCATAGTTGAAAACATGCACCGACAATTAAACTTCCCGCCGATATAATATAAGGAAAATTATCATATTCGTAGCATCTGTCATTCGTCGTTCCTCGCTCCGTAAAATTTACGCCCACACTCCATAGTATTATTCATTCCTCTCTCTCTTTCGCTCACTCTCTCCCTCTCTCTCTCGTTCTAAAAGAAACGTCGGGGAATTTACGATCACTGGCATAAATCAACGTGCGCTCGGTTAGCGCCGATTGTCTCTCGCTTCTCGAAGCGAGTGGAAACATACTCGCGTCGCGGCGTCTCGGAATTATTCACGATGACGAGCGCTCAACGAGGCATTTATGACGAATGCGTACAAACTGTATATATATATATATAAGCTTGGCAAGCGCTCGTCCTCGTCCTGTTTTTGGCCAAGTGTTCGCGACGATAGGGACCTGATGAGCCATATCATTTCTTGTTCCTTGTGCACATATACAGCAGAGAATTACTGTATATATACACGTCTATCTTCATCTACGTGAGTGGCTCTCTCCTTTATGTTTTTATGTGCATCATATGTGCAGCGCGTGGAAATTGGGAACGGCTTCCGTTACGAGGGGCGTTACGCGTGGTAATAACAGCTATTGCGCGCGGTTCATCGCCCGTCACGTGGATATTTCAGGATTTAAGGGCATTTTCGTACATTATATATATATTGTAGGGTCAGCCACGAATATACTAGGGAAATAAAGTATCGGCCGTTACGTTTCGTTCGTGCCGGCGCACCACTGCACACGTGACTCGCGGCCCGAAGCTGCACACGTATGTACCCCCCCGAAGAATACGAGATGAGCTGTGGTGCACGCCCGCGCGCGCTTCGCTCCTGCAACCATGTGCAAACAAGACACGCAAACGCATTACACATGTATATATAACACGTACCGAGTTAAGAGAGGTGGGAAAAGGGGAAAATCGACACGTGTATGTACTTAGGCAGAATTCGATGAGATTTTGGGAGGCACGTATACGAGAGAGAGAGAGAGAGAGAGAGAGAGGGAGAGAACTTACGAAATGAAAGTTTGACTGTCCCGATAGGTGTAACGCACGGCCATACTATATTTCACGCGCGAGCGTGCGTATTGTAAAGTTTTCAAAGGACGGATAAGCGGGGGAGAAGCTGCGATAGTTTGGCGAGTTGTAAGGATCGTCAAGGTTAGATGGTGAATTTTTGCTGCATGTGCATTACTTGAAGTTTTCAGTCCTTTGTCGAGGTGCGTATCTACAATTGCATACGTAATCACGTGACTTTCTATAAAATGAAGTATAGCTGGAAAGGATACGTCAATTTCTTGTGCAGTGTGTTATATAAAAGATTCAGTTGACGGGAATGAACAGTGTACTGAGTTACTCGTGTCTAATAGAAAAAAAAAATTTCTGAAGGATCTTGGAAGGAAATCCTTTTTGATCCAATTTTGTATGGCGCAAATAAAATGATACCCTTGAGTCGAAAAAATAAATTTCTTTCAAGGGAAAAATTTTCACCATTTGATTAGGAATTTTGTTTTAAAAGTATTTTTGGAAAGGAAATTTTTCTAGCTATAATTTTCTAACTATCTTGTGTTCGGCATTATTCTCCAAGCGTTAAAAACTAATTTATTTCATTGTCTGGTTTAATGATAAGATAAGATTAAAAAGTACATGTGTATCCATAATCTTTTCAAAAGCTCCTCATTTTAAACGAAACTTTAAATACAAACACGTCCCTATAAGCACACTCAATTACTTCCACATCAACATACCGGATAGTATACATAAAAAAAATTGAAATGCACTCAACCCGCTTCATATAAAATCATATAATATTGAAGCGTAAAAGCGCACTCGGAATAAAAAGTGAAAGAATCCTCAAATGCACGCATACAGCAATGACAGACAATATGGTGCAAACATCCACGAGAATATATATACCCAAGCGCAGAGTGTATATACATATAAAAGATAAGAATGAAGGGAAAAATATAGAGGAAATGTGTACGTTCACGGTGAATGTGCACAATAGGAGCCGAAGGAAATAAGAATGCGGAAAGTCGCGCGGACGCGGCGCACATGGACACGCGCGTTCACACGTAAAAGGACACACAGACGCTGCAGGGTGAAAGAAGCACACCAAGACTTTGAGATCAAAAGAAGGGCTCGGGAGAGACCGAAGCGAATAATAAAAGCGCGGATTTATCAGCCTGAAAATAGGCTAATTCTTATGAGTGTAAGTACCTTTTTTTCCCCCGCGCATAAATCGTTAAAGAGGAGAAGCGTCGAGGATTTTCGTCCGTAGGGTATTATTTCGAACGGAGATTCTCATGATTTTGACGAGCATAAAATTTCTTTCCTTCCTTCTCTTTTTTTCCCCCTCTTTCGCTCTCTTTCTCGTATAGTCACGAGTCACAATGGACTTCCTTCTCCGTTAAAGAGGTTCTCGAGAAATGCGCTGATTTCAACGGTACTTGAAGCGTCTGCCACGAGGCTGTCAGTATTACTACTGAATTGCGTCGTAAATTGTATCCGCGGATTAAATTCCTTCGCGTCTCTGTATCGCTGAATTTTATAGCTAGAATTGACCGCGAGAATTAAAAGAGAGTAAAAAGTTTTATCACGTCCTAACTGTTTCTCCCTCGCCCACCCGAACACGCATTACTTATCAGATAAAGCTGTTCCGCAAAAATTCGCAAGTGGTTAGGTGGGAGAGCGTTTAAAAATAGAGGACCAAAAGAAAAATGATACTTTCATCTTTTCTCGATTAGTGAGTCAGCCCCTATCTAGTCGTGCGGTAATGATTCTTTGAGAACTTCTCACAACTTGGTGAGGAGTCCCTCACCGCTATGCAGTGATAATTCATCAATGCCCTCTGAATTTTGATAACTTTTTTGTTGTCATCGGCGAAACTTTGCGAAAACTTTCGCCATAATAGCCGGGAATAGATTTTTAGAAAATACAATCGCGGAGACTCATAAATTCCTGCGCCACAAGTTTTTCTTTTTTTTTTTCTTCAAATTTTCTTATACTTATCAATGAACAGGGCGATAATGGTTTTTCACGCGAGCGAAAAATAATATAAAATGTCCTATTTTTTATGCTACTTGTTCCTAATAGCTTTCGAATATGTATACATAAAAGTTTTATAAGCTTTTCGAACTTGAGGTACGTATTTCTAATCCATCATTTTCTTTTGAATGATGATAAGTTTCATAACCAAGGTAAAATTGTTTTTCGTTATGCAACATAACCTATAACTTTATATTTACTGTTTGGAATTCCTAATAAATTGTTTAGTTTATATAGACTTATAGAACTTCAATATCTATAAAAGTATACAGTATTATCATAAGTATAACAATATATTTAGTAAACAGTAAAGAAGGGAAAAACACTATTTACTCGCCCTGCTGAAAATGGTCGATTGAAATCGAGTCTATTTGCGAAAATTGAAAGTGAAATTGACGGATAACCATTAAATAAGTACTAAAATGTTTACCGATGGATCATTTTTCTTCCTTATCTGATAAATATCACATAAACATATATGAAAGTTTTATAAGCTTCTAGTCTCGTAGTGCGTACTTATAATCCATCATTTTTCCTCGAAGTGAGATAAGTTGCATCCTAAACAAAAAAATTTGTACCCAACATATTAGACCATAAAGCAGGTCGACACCTATGCTGCATATTCTTTACAAACCCCTTGAATAATTCTTACACGATTTTAGAGAAAATCTCCAATATACATAATACATAAATTAAAACTAATTACTCAACTATATTAATGAATTCCATAAATATAGCATTTATCAAAATCCTGACCCTCTTCTCAAAGTAATGTTACCACGACAGAATAAACTGCATGCATATTTGACCGCAGCAAGTCGCGTCACCTGCGCATGAATTCCATTAAAATGAATTTAATAAACGTCAACACCGCGCGCGAACACGTCGATCAGTTTCTACGCTGTACCAACCTCCCGCGCAAACAAGTATAAGTACCGACTATAAAGTCAGCCGTCGTTCGCCTCGAAACATCCAAAAATAAAATTTCAAAAGACTCGTCGCCAAGATACCACCTCCACCAGTGATATAGTAGCAGTAGCGATAGCAGCAGCTGTGTATATAGGGAGTAAAGGCTGCCACCAGCCGCGCCAGCTTCCAAAAACGCAGAAGCGCACGACGGCTAAGGTCGATAAAATCCGCTGGAGTTAGACTTTGCCCATCGGTGGGTGGGGAGGTGTACAAAAGCGCGGCAAGCTCCGCGGCGCGTCACCCTTGACAACTACCACCGCGAGAATCCACACGCGTCCAGTAGAGCGAGTCAGTGTTTCGTCAGCCGAGCGTCGGTAACCCAGACACCGAGTGCCGCGTATCGACTGATGGTAACGCAGGAATCTGCCTGGCGATACGATCGTGCATTACAATTTATCCCAGAGGGAAAAGCTATGACTTACCAACTGAGTTCAAGTGAGGCTGAAAATATACTTGTATTTCCCCGGAGGGCAGTGCTTGAATATTTTAACGGTTCATTCCCTCGTGCGCGCCGGGCAGGCGCGCGTGACGCAAATAGAGCGTGCACACTGACGCAGGTGCACATCGCCAGCTTGAACTCTATCTCTCGTTGCTGCTTGCCTGTGCCGGCTACCTTACCCATTCTCTTTTTTTTCCTTCTCCTCCTCTTCCTTATGCAGCCTCGCGCATCGTTGCAGCGCGAGGTAATGATCCTTTCTCGAGCAGCGTCGAAACATCGCCGAGGGAAGAAAGACAGGATCTATGGGGTCGTGCGTTCGAAGGATAAATGTATAAGCGAGGGGTATAGTCGCAGCGATCGGTCGCGCGTGGCGACAGAGCTCCCGCACGCATTCGATACAGCCAAATGGGAAATGAGAGATGCTGCTGCGAACCTATATAGAGCATGCTTTGACGCATTCTGCGATATACATGACTTCCAAGGGAATGGATAGTTAATAGCAAAATTGGATTGTGTGCCCGCGCGCTTTTTAGCGCTCGTGTATATACTTTATACTTTCCCATTCGTTTGATAATTTCGATAATACCGATATATTATATTTTTGTGCGAATAAGTAGAAACTGCATCGACGTGCACAAAGGATGGAAATTGCCACGTGTATGCAGTTGATTACAATATTTAATTTCACGTTTTCGCTTTGCTTTGTGGAAATGTTAAAATAAATTATGTATTCCCTTGGAAATTCATAACGAGGCGGTTGGAACATTTTTTTAAAGGGCTCTACAATTAAATTTTTATTACAGCTGAAGAGTGATTTTCGTAAATGAAAACCGAAGCCTTCACTGTTTCATGTTTAAATGGAAAAATGTATACAAAAATTTAAGGTACATATTATTTTTTTTAATTTATAATTAAAGTTCATAAAACAATAACATCATGATATTATATCGTAATTCTAAAAAATTTTTACTTTTTAATATATGATGCTTATTAAAGCAGCTTCGGATAATGCTAAAGAAACTTGTTTCAGCGATTTTTAATCATTTTAGTTTTTTATTAGTTATCATAAACCGTTGGACATTGATAATTAACTGAGTAACTATGTAATGAAACTCAAAAATAACACAGGAATGACGTCAAGAACTTGAGAATAAAAATAATTATAGCAACTCGACTTAAGATAAGATTCGTATTCTAGAGCAACGGAAATCTTTTTCTCATTAGCTCAAATTAATAAATTGATGACTGTAACATTGAATTATTTTACTCTGCGATGAAACGATACATATTTATTTGTTCATAATTTGGTTTCTAAAGGTATATAAATTAATTCACGAATTCATTTCATATTTTTAAAATAAACAAAAATTGAATATTCAATTCTCAACAAACAAAAACAAATTTAAATAACACATTTCATCAATGAGGATGTATCTGTGGCTATCGAGTACTCAATATAATATAACATATACATATCAGTTTTGCTGCATGAGTTGAGCAAATTTTGCTGCATGAGTTGAGCTTTTCGATCACGTATTCTCCCGATAATAATATTGGTTACGTAATATGATTCTGTTGTTGTTTACTTCTTATCTTGACAAGAATTTCATTTAAAAATAGATGGAATATCATTAGCAATATTATGTTGGTAATATCTAAATAATTATCAAGATATTATTAAAAACTAAATCCTCAAAGAACTTAATCCATCAAGCGATTTAATAAAGCTTGAGTATGATATAAAAAAATAAGAGTGACTAAAGACTCTGGTAGCCATAGGTAGACGTTCAGACGTGAGAATAATAAATCATTGTCGAATTTAATCTCTTAAATAATACATACTATTTTATAAATGTGAATAAAAAAATTACTTTTAAAAAACTACTTACAGTACTGGTTTAAGGTTGTATAGGCTATATAGTCGAAATGATGACACACAATTTAAAATTTTTAAATAATTAGATTTTAACCATATAAGATCAACCACAAAATTTTAGAAGGATTGATTAGCTCGTTTAAAAGTTATTAATAAGTATAAATTTCAATTTAACATGCGAGTTATACCTATATCTATCAATTTAATACCAAAATTCACATACAATCGTGAAAAAACTAAGGAAAAAATAATGTCAAGTACTTGAAATTTTGTATAACAATAACTAATTATACTTTAAACATATATCAACGATAAAAAATGTATGTCATTAGCTATAAATGAAAGAATTCAGAATTAACATGGTAAAAAATAGCAAATTTGCAGCCAAAAGTTTGTAAAATGAGTCTTCATATAGTCAGAAAATACTTTAAAACAAATTTAAATTAATTTTAACCGATTCCGATCTTCAATACTAGTATAGCTATGTATAAAAATATACTTTCAAATCATAAAAGCTTAATTTTTAAATTTGACTAACTTTTGGTTTTGATGGTATAGCCTTTACAATCTTAATACCTTTTTTAATAACTTTGGTATTTTTTAATTAGGATATAAGTATGATATTAAATACTTTTAAAAGTATTTATAGACATACTGTCGTTAAATTTATCTAAGCTGTCTATTCACAAATACCGTGTACAAGTGAAAATTGATACGTAGCTTAGGTAATAATAAACAACGATCAATCAATCACATGTATAAGATAAATATTTCATTGCAACCGATTTAAACAAAAGAGCTACTCAATCGCTTTAAAAATGATCGAGTATCAACACTCGACTTCACCAACAAATTGTTCTATCGAAAATCTCGCTGAAACAAGATTCGTCCGAAATACGCCCTAAGAATGCAAATTGTACAAGCCGCACAGCACAACCTCCCGCACACTATAATCTAACTAAAACTATAGCTTAAGCCGAACAGCAAAGCGATAAAAAAGGGTGCAAAGTCAGTCATCGGATTGAAATGCCGACCGATGCGAGCAGTACTCACCCAAGCGCCTTAGTACTGATGAGCGGTGTCTTAAGGTTGAGGAATCCATTCCTCTTGGTCACCGGTGGCTGAACTGTCTCGGTTCCGTTCTGTCTGTCCTCGAGTTCAGCGTCACGTTGCTTCGAGCGTCTGGCCCGTAAGTACAGCCAGAAGGCAAGACCCAGAGCGAGAAGCACAACCAGGGCGCCGAGGGTGCCGAAGACCGCGGTCAGGATCACGTCCCTCCGCTCCATGCCGACCTGCCGAATCGTTGTCAATTCTTTAGTGCTTTTTTTCTCTTTACATTTTTAGTAGAGAATTTATTAAGCTAATTTTTTTTTTTAAAGTGGAATTTTAGGTGTCACAATGTTTTACATGCGCTTAAATGGACGCATTTTGAGAGTTGGTGTTCTTGGATATCGTGTGTGTAAGAATTGATAAAAAAAATGGGACAGCAACTCGTGAGAATATATAGTCATTGTTTATTAAAATAACAGAGCTAATTGAAAACATTAGTAACTTTATTACTCATTCTTATTTATATTCATAATTTATGAACTATTTGGAGGTGCGTACATTCGCTTAACTATCCAAGTAATTAGTTGAGTTTCGGGAAAGGATGCTGTTCTATATTTCGCCAAGATTTCCTTCATTGTTACGCGCCTATAACAATGAGCCACCTCGACTTTGTATTCCCGTCATATTTATACGCCTTCCTGTGCATTTTAACAATAAAGGTGTTCGTTTATTATTCTTTTAACGAAAACATCGTCATAAAGTGTTATTTATCTCAGCCCTTATTTAAATTCCCTCATTTTAGACAATATTCAGTATTCAATAATATTAGAACTTCACTAATGAAGTCTTTAGTAGGATAATAAGGTTCAAAATACATTTAATGCGGAATACTTTAAAAAATACATACAATAAAAAGATTATTATACGGTTATTAAAGACAGGATATGGCACTTTAATCTTTTTACGCAGCTGGTTCCTTTATTTTCAGTAAAGTCCACTTTTTACATTTTTATGAATAAAAAAGCATAGGAAATTGTGAAACGAACAAGATTTGACATGAGTAATATACATATATAAAGTAATTTATCTTCTCATAAAAAAGTCATTTTGTAAAATTTATAAGTTCAGCTACGAAATCTAATAACACTTTATTTTATTAAATTATATTTTATAATAACTTTATAAAAGTTACTACATGTTTTATGTCTTGTCAACATGATCAGGCTTCCGACATCTAATTGAAAAGATGAAGTGTTTAGTTTGGCTAAAAATTTGCTATTGTTATATTTCTATTATTACAATTTATACGATAAAAAGGAAAATGATGTACTACTTAATTAAACTCTTGACTGTCATTTAATTTTGCAACTTTTTCAAAAATGATTGCAATATAGTGTTTTATTTAAATCTCTAAATGCCCGTTCTTACTATTGTTTTGAAAACCTATTTTCCAATAAAAGGAGCCGATTCACAAATCAAGTATCAGAATGTAAAAGTTATTGAAAGTTACAACTCAATACTATAAAACCAAACCAGGTTGTATAAAAATAATTACGTTTATGAGACAAAGGAATATGCTCGCGGCAACTATGGATAGAAATGGATATTCTTTTTCTCAGAGGGGCTTTTTTATAAACAAGCTGCTACAAAATATACCGAAACATAAATGGAAGAAAATAAATTTTACATATTTTCATTGATTTTATTTTAATGAAATTTATTTTAAGTAAACGTTATAAATAGTTTTTAACTTTTTCTTTTACAAAGGGTACCTATTCAAACTTATTTTTTAATTAAATTTAATCTTGAAATATTTTTTAAAATGCTAAGTAATATTAAATGCTAATTCTTGCTGTTAATATTTTCTATTTCTTACAGTATTACTACTTTAAAATTTAGAGTTTATATTTAGCATTCACAATATTAATTCAGAGGTTCTCTGTTTTATTTGCATGCTCTTGTGTCCTTTAATGCTAATTGTATTGAACGTTCATATTTAATTATAAATAACAATCGTTATTATTCTAGCTACCCGAATACTGCAAACTATTAAAAAATCAATATTGTAATGTATGTAATTGTTAAAAAACTAATAATACATATGCTTCCTGACTATTATATTGATATTTCTTTTAACTAACAACTACGCACGTTACTCCATTGTTATATGTTATTCAATATATGAAAAACGCTACAGAAAATTGATTAAACCATATGAATAAAAAGTATTGAAACATAAACTAATTAAAATACTAAATCCCTACAATAACATCAAAATGAGAAATTTTATTTATTAATTAGTATATTAAATTGATTTATGAACACAATATATGAAAATTGAATTGACAATGATGGAAGAAACTGCATGTATCGTTCTGTAAACTGAGATCTACTCAATCAATTTTTCAAATATAGCACTGACAGTTTTTTTTTAGTCCAATTATCCTATAAAAGCATTCTTAAAACCAAAATGTTCTTTCGCATCACGTCTTTATGTTTTATTTTTTTCTCAACTTTTATATCTGTTTTAATAATACATAAAACAATTACTTAAAAGCGCAAGAGTATACACGGTGACGTACATCTGAAAAATGCATCCATGCATTACTTTATTAAAAAATCATTTTGTATAAGAGGGTTTTTTATACTACAGTAAAAGCATCTAAAGCTATGTAATATTGATATACTAAGATAAGTAAGTACTATAAAAAAAATCTTTATTACAATATAAAAATACTTTTTCTTCAATAAAATTAGTTGTATAAATTTAAATACTCAGTCATAAATTGAATAAGCATAAGATTGTATATGATAAAGTACACTAAACCATACCTACGACATTAAATCAAGGCAAACATATAAAACTACTTTATTGCTTGATATGTCTGTTGAATAATGTATTGGACAGATATAATTATTTATTTTAATTAACATAAATGATAAGAAATTAAAGTCTCAATGAATATATCCGCATTAAGGGTTTCTAGTTTCTATTCTATTTTGATTTGTTCATCTATGAAAATATAACTTACTAAGGATTGAATTGTAGTCAGTTTCACCATGGATGCGTTTGATATTTCCACATTATGAGCTGTATTTATATTGAGTTGAACCAAATAACAGCACGTGCAATACTAACACTCCTACATTGATCTAGTAGTGGTGTGCGGAAATTCGTGATAGCAGTTAATATTATTGAAAAATTTTTTGTTAAATATATTTGACTACTCATAGAAAATACAAAGAATAAACACAAAATAATTAAATACAATATCGTACCATTATATAAAAAGTAAAAGGCATTTACTGACAATTGCCGAAGTTAATTATTGTTCAATATGAACATTATTAATATTTGAATATCTCAGAATTATCAAAAAGCACAGTTGCTACATAAATGTAACTAAAAGTTGTGAAATAAATACATTTTTAAAAGTTTCACATCTACAGCCTCGAATGTAGGTTCATGTTTTTAGATTATTTCAAAGAAATATAAAAGATGAATCCTCTTACAATCCTGAAGTAAGCAACGTAGTCAAAGGCTTCATTTGCAATCGCAGTACCGTTAGTTTAGGGCGAAATCTAGAAAATTTGATATTCTTATCAAAGAATCTTTTGTGACATGGCATCCCTAATTTTTTTTACGCCGGTGTTATGTCCTCTGATCAAGTTGAAACATGATATAAACCTACTCACTTTTTACGACGAAAAAAGTATACGTTTCATTGTAAAATGAGATATTCAGTCACTTCGCAGAGCGCTTTTTTCTTTCTACTCTCGCTCTCACAGCTTTCAGACTTCTTTTAGAGTTTTTACGTCAAAATTTATTCTTTAAAAGAGTTTGCCCACCGATATAGATCTACTAATCTTTAGAGACGAGGGCTTTTTAACGAAAATATTCTTGAGACGAAGACGACGAAGGATGAAGAAAAAAAAATATCATCCTTTAATTCCACAGATAATCGTTAAATAAACTCTAGACCTGTTTTGAGTAACAGATTAAAAACTAATCAATATCCTGCTAAAAGGTACACGGCATTCTTCAAAAATATTGCTTTTCGTACATACTTTTGATGCAGATATAGTTTTGAATTTTTTATTAGGTCTTCTATTACGTCTTCATATTTAAAATAGCATATATCATCTTCAAAAATATTGCTTGTATTTGAAACTTCAAATTTGGAAAGTTTATGTGTGCAAAGATATAATAGCTGAAGAAACATATACCAATGCATTATCTTGCGAAAATCATAATCAGTTAATTTGAATAACATGCGTATTTGGTATTGTATAATGCATATAAAGTTCAAGTGCATTTTATTTTAACACATAAGCTGGGTGTCAGAGTAAAATTTAAACGATCAGTATCAAAATACAATTATATATTCGCTCTTATTAAATTTAATTAACATTCAGTTATGAGCGACAGTTCGAATCTATAACATTGTAGTGAAAAGCTACTTCAGTACAAATAATAGATCTATGCAGGCTTAAATATTTCGAAACATTCGCATTTATAATGAATTTTAATGTGAATTTCTTTTTACATAATTCTAGCGGGTTTAACATGCTATCAAATATTTGCCAATTTATTCTCTTCCGCGAAGCATTAATTCTATTTCAGAAATATAATCATCTATTCTAAGTAGCTTTTGGTAATACGAAAGGTAATGCATTTTTCATGAAAAATCTCTTTAAGAATTTTTTATTACTGCTAAAATATGAAAATCCAAAGTGCGCTAAATAAATTTTCAGCTATCGAAACAAATCTGCGGATGGCAGGCACGTGGGTAGCCAGGCCGCTTATAGCTGGTAAGTAGTTTTCAATGAAATACTAAAAAAAACTTTGTAAGTATTGAAACATATTTTAAAAACTTTGTATGAATAATTTTCTGTGCTACTAACGACATAAAATAGCTACAAGAAACAAAAGCACTGAAATAATTGATCTTATTTTTTGAAATGCAAATAAGTAAAAGAATAGCAAAGCTTAGGTGTTAATAAAAAAGAAATATGTGATTATCGAAAATTTAATAGCTTTTTCTTCGTCAAGAAGAAGAGCTTTTTCAACATTAGGTCATGTTAGCTATAAAGATTCTTCAAGACTCTTATAAAAGCCGCTTCCAGGTAATACAGCCATTGAAGCACAAAAGATTTTAGAATAAATTGACTCTGGTTACCCCATCTGAAGGTTATAGCAATTTATTTCCAGTAAAAATCAATGGATTATGATAAATCAACATTTTAAATTAATGATCACTCAGATCCCACGATTATTCATTCTCTCCATTATCTACTCCCAGTCACATTTTCTGAGTACATTTATTTAACTAATAATTAAGCAGTGTCTTAGATTTTATAAATTTTCTATCTTCCTTCTCATTCAAAATTTTCTGATCATTATTTTTAGTTTGACGGAATTAATGAGCTCGACTAAAATATGGTTTAATGGTGGAAAAAAATTATTAATTACAGTATAAGGATGTTATCGATCCATGCGAGCAAGCTACTTGTGTTCTTATTGTCGCAACGTTTCTAAAGTGTAAACAATATGCGTCCTTTTTAAGGCTTTAAAAACCAAGATAAATATCATAAAGTAGCGGATTACTCTGAGAGCCATTCTGTTTCGTTATGTTTTTTTGGTGAACAGTCAAGTCGTTTGTCTCGCTCTATGTTATTTATCTTATTTTTTAAAGCATGAACCGGAGGATATATCGTTACACCGCCAAAGCGTTGTAATATTAAAAAGAAAACAAAATTCTCGTATTTTATAGCTTGATCGATAATTTCTCTATACCTTAATCTAAGTAGACGAACGATACAGCCCAGTTTACATTTTATTAATTTATTACAGCTTTAAATTATTAGAAATTCATAATTCAGCTAAAGTTTCTGTTCTAAGTTATGACCAGATGCATAGGTAATTTTATTTTGGAAATTTAAGATAACTTCGAGAGCACTTTATTTAGTAATTGGAATATTATTGTAAATTTAAAATAAAAAAATTTATATATATAGGAAATATTTTTAATTTAATTTAATTTAATTTTTAGGATATGTGATTTGTGAGTGAAATCAATAAATAATATAACGCGTTAAGAAACTTCGGCAGACGCCTCGAAACTTTTGTCGAGTATTCAGAGGTAAATGCCTATACTTTTTACGGTTAGTGTGCAGTAGTTCAAAGTTACGTTAACAGGCACTCGTAAATTCAAAAAGGTCGGCATCAATGTCAACACTTCATTACCTGAACCTGCACGTGAACTTGTACCACTATAAACTTACACAGCGCATACATATGTAAAATTATTAACCGCTGTCATATAAATCTTCTATTATCGCTCTCAATAAAGCAAAGAAAGAATTCCTTTAGAGATTGTCATTCTTCTTTTTTTTCTATAATAAGATTCAGAAACATTAGTTTCGTTTTATAAAAACTTCTTGACTGTTAAAAAGAAATAGAAAATGGACTAAAAGGTGTAACTGCTATAGTGGCGCAATATTGACGCTAACAATACATTTAACGAACTTTACTTCTCTTTTCTTAACTAGTGGTAAAAGAAAGTTTCTTCATCTACAAATAGAGATTTTTGTTTCATCATTCAAGTTAAAATGTACTTTTTCATGCTATAACGTTACATTTTCATAATAAGAGGAAAAGATACTTTTTATTTTTGAAATAATTAACAGTTTAGGTGTTGAAATATAAATGTTCTATTTGCTTTCGTAAATTCATTTAATATATTATCGAAAATGAGATAAGCTAAGGATAGGAATAAAGAACTTATTTTCTTTTGAATAGTATATATAGCTCAATTTAATTGTGAAACTTGAATAAAAGTGATGGATTACATGTAAAAGCAATAAACAAATTACAATTATGTTGTTCGTGAACCTTCTGACGCCATTGTCTTCATCCTTCTGAATTATAGCCATGCAGAATAACATGAGCTTGCAAACGTGACGTTAATATAGTGTAGTGTAAGCAATATCAATTCAATTCACTTTTTTACAATTTAAATTATTAATAACTCCATCAACATTACAAAAATACTCTGAAATTATTAATGTAATTAGTATCATATATATGATTATAAATAAATGAATAACAGGATGTTAAATCGTAAATTTTAAATTATTTTTGGAGTAATTCATGGAAGTTATTTTGTTAATCCCGAGGAAAGATTAGTACTTTAGCTAGGTACAGTAAGGAAGGTTAACTAAAATCCTGCCTTTCCCTTTTAACTACTCTGATAATCCACTATCTAGATCTAGCGTAGAAATTGGCTAGCACCTACTGCGTTTTAGATATTTAATTAGAAAAAGATGCTTACATTTTTAAATAAATTTATTTTTAGTAGATACTTATACTGAAGTAAAGAGATACTGATAGAAATATATATTGACAGAATATAATGCATATACAGGCAGAATAAGCTCATTTTTTCCCTCTATGCCTCTGTAGATATCGAAGAACGTGAATGGTTTTCTATTGGAGTTATTCTAAAAAATATCTCATATTTTTGAGTTGTATTCTACATACAAAATGCATCCAAAACTAATATTTCATGCAACAGTATTAATTAAAAAAATATAATTTACTGTCACATAACTGCTGCATAGTTACGGTTGAACTGACTTTAAATAAAAATAAAAGCAGAAATTCGTGTAAGTACCAATACAGATTCAAATTTGAAATTGAAGCTAATGAAACCTTGAGCTTAAAATTTAGCCATTCTATTAAAACCTACATGTGCATTCTTAAAAAAACTAGCAAGCTTCTTGCGTTTCAATTATTTCACATCCCTTTCATCCCTTTAAGTAAAGAAAGAAACTTTAATCCTCTCAACCCCCATTGAAAATTGAGAAGAATGCATTTAAAGCCCAGGAGATAACGAAGTTCTGTTCGAAGGCCCTACACTCTTAAACTTGTTCTCTCGAAAGAACGAACTATGATAAATTATTGATGCTTAGATATCTCTCGCTCCTTGTAACGGCTAACAGAACTAATACTGACATTGTCGGTTCTAAGTAAATCATTACTGGTTAATTTTTGGAAATTCGTATTTTCTATCAGTAAAAGAATACTACTCAGAGTCTAACAGCTTCAGCCAGACAAAGTAGTATTGTTGTACAGCTTTTCGTAATGTAATGCGATAGTGTTTTCTTCAATGACTTTCGGTATTGTTTCAAAGACTGAATAGAAGCGCAAATAGAGTCGCATTATCCTCGATACATTATTATATAATAGTGCGCAAATTTGATATCCATAATATTATTGAAATTGATGATTCTTCCGTATTGAAACTTAGAGAAAATCTAATAAATTTGCGTTTATAAATCATGTCGTATAAAAACTTCACCCTATGATTTAATTGAATGAAGTACAAATCCCATTAACAAGAAATAATAATCCATGCAATGGTAGTATTGATTTTCAGCCCACACACGTATTTGCTTAAGTAGAAATATTTCAACATTGTTTAATATTGTTTCCTTTTTTATTCAAGTTTAACGATGTATAATAAAAAATATTTTTAACCTCAACTATCTTAATCAATGTAATTTGATATTAACCTAAACACCAAAAAATTATTTTAGATAATGTAAGATAATTGTCTATAGGAATAAAAAAATTGGATTTGATACATTAACATTTTTATTATACCTATAGATAAAAACAAAATTTTTTTTACGATCCATAGAAATACGATTTTTTCTTAGGTTTAACTTTACAGATGTTTTTAATTTATACATCAAGAATAGAAAAAGCTATAGATAAAATTACAATAATTTATGCAATATTATCTACGAAAATTATTTGTAACCACTATGATTATTTAATTAATGTAATAATAATAATTAAATAACAAGTACAAAGCACTAAAAGTTTAGTATATAATTATATTTTTTTGAAGTATTTTCAATTGATGTTATTGATATAATAAAATAGTATTGATAAATACTAGAATAATTAAATTTATTCGTAGACAATTCCATGAATTTGAATTGGACTAAAGATACAATGTGCATGAAATTACGTATTAGATAATAAATCTTAATATGAAATTAAATACAATTATTAAAAAATCTGTTAAACTGGGTTACGTGAAAAAAATATTTATCTGATTGAACATAATTTTAATATTAGGGTAACCTTCATTAAAAATTCCATTTAATTGAAACCTTTTAATCCAAGTTATATGAGAAAATATAATATGCGTTAAATAACATTTTAAATGACGAAGTGATTTACTAATGTGGTCCAATTAGAAAGTAAAAACTTTTGGTAGTGATTAATTTTAAGAATATACTTTTAATATACTTGTTTATGAAAAATTAAATTAATTTGACTTGAAGAAAATAAAAAGATTTTATATATTAAATTGATTATAATCTAGCTTAAAAGTATAATAATTGGTTCAATGTCGATTTACTATAAATCTTTGATCATAATAAGATAAACTTCAATAAATTTTCATTTTGGAGTTACTTGTAATATTTTCGTTATTTTTATTAAATTTCGTATTTTTAAACGATTTAGGCACTCGCAGAAGCTATTAAAGTATTATTACCTTTCAAAAACTACAATAAAATGTAAAGTATACAATATTTTCTTTTTAAAGCATAACAATGAGAAGTACTTAGTTTATATATAACTTTCAAGATGCATTCTTTTTTCAGAAAAATAGACAATCGTCATTCATACCAGTTCAAAATTTAAACACTTTTTTCCACTGCAGGTAAGTAATTTTGGAGTTTCAATTAAATAAATCAGCTCAATCTCAGATACAAGATAAAGGAGCAAGTTTAATTATGCGTTTGCCGCAGAGTTTAAATTTTTCATCTGATACCGATTCATGCATATTTATATCTGCACTTTATTATGTATCGCTGATCGCGTGAGGCCTTAGCTGGAACATTAAACAATAATGCTGCGTGCATAGAACTACTGAGACGAGAAGACGCGCCGGGGAAAAAAACAGAAGAATCAAAGGAAAAACAAATTAAAGATAAAAGAAAGAGAGAAAGTGACGTGTACATACTTTAGAAAGCTAGCACAAGACAGAAGAAGATAGAGAGAGATAGAAAAAGGTATTCGGACGGAGGGAAAAACGACGCTAATCGAGTTTCATGTCTATATATCCAAGAAGTTTTTTTCTCTCTCTCCTAGACCGCAAGGGAAGGCAGCGTCGCGCGTCTGACCGTAGCCGCACCGTTACTACTAGCCGCACAGTGGCGCGTGGGCGCCAAGTGGCTTCTCTCTATCTCTCGACTCGTTTCTCCTCTCAGTTAAACTGATTAGCAGTCAATTTTACCCCGTAGATATATATAGACCTGGTAGCTCTGAAACCCTCTTTAACTTACCTTTTGCGCCTCTGGAACGTCCAACGAATTAATTAACAATGATCATGCCGATAGTGGAGAGAAGGCGAGGGTGAGAAATAAAAGACAGAATATAGATTGCAATCGTCGAATGACGTAGGTATATGAGCAGATAATAAAGTGAGGAAAAAAAACGTCGCATTCGCAGATACAAAAGAGTGTCCACTAGGCTTTTGGAACCCAAGATTTTCATTTTCCAAAACTGCTGCTTCGGACGCTAAAAAAGGCGTGAGAGATTTCAAGAAAGCCATGACCTGTGCGGATTACGGATTTTGCTGATACTGCTCTAACTGGTAATTGAAATGTTTTTGTTAATGAGCCATGGGATTATTGTCGTTTTTCGTGATTTATTGTAATGTGTAAGTACTAATTTATCATCGTCGGATCGCGTAAGCTACGGCAAAGTTCTAGAGTTTAATTTGTACAGAAATTTTTTAAATAACTCTCGTTATTAAATGAAGAATATTATAAAAGTAAAATATATCTATATGAAAGCATCAATGATGACGACTTTTTATAAATTATTTCACTAAATAAAATTTAATTTAAGGTTATTTTAAACTAACATATATTCACAAGATTTTTTAATAAAATTCTTTGTTATTAAATATATTCGCAATGCAAAAAAGACAATAATTAAAAGAATAAAAGATAATTCAGTGATTAAAGAGATAAGCAAAGAAATGTAGATTCTGCATGTTTGTCTCGAAAACAAAAGACCTGAGATTAATATAGATTGTAGGGTTTCGTGATGAAATTTTCATTAATGTAGTTAATTTTGATAAAGTATTACTTAAAAATGAATGTAGGTACGTGCTTATATGAGTCATAAAAGGGTCCAATCCCCATTGTAAATTTCATGCCACAGTATCCTCTAGTTTCAAGGTCATCAACTGCAGGTAAGTAGCGAGTTTGATGTTTAAAACTATTTACGAGGTTGAGAGCAATTAGTAAAATTAAACGAAATGCGATACGTTTCCAAAACGATTAAGCCCGTTAACACAGTGTCAGTAAAATCAGCATCTTGGAGGTTATAGTTTATCCTGGTGAAATTCAATATGTAGGATAATCAAATTTGAAAAATGCTTGGAACAGTTATAAAATAATTTAATCTAGTTTTTATATTTATTTAATTTACTAAATTCGAAATAAAACTAAAATTTTTACCAGTCAATAATTATATTTATTTTATGAGCTAAATAGCATTTTTCAAATGCACCGAATTCTTTTAAAATGACAATAAATCTGATTTTGTTATCTTGATTCATTCGAATAAAGAATAAGCAAGATACTTTCACTTCAAAAGAATCCAGTGTGAACCTTAATCACTTTAATGGTTATCTACTACATTACAAATAAAATGTAATCCCCATTTGCAAGAAAGGTCATTTTATTCACAAATATATCAGATTAATATATACATAAAGTCGTTTTAAATGCGATATTACAAGGCAAAAAAAAACTCCTTGAATCTAAAATAAAGGTGAGCAATTCGTATGTATATATATAAAAGTACAAACAGCAGCAGATATGTATAAAAAGTGTAAAGAGTCTGTATGTTTGTGTTTACGTGTTTACTTGTAACAGAAAAAAATAAACAAAATTAATCTGTCATATCAACCGCATTCGTGAGAAAAAAAAAGTAGTACAGTCATGTAAATACACAATAGCGTTCAGAGATAGAGTGAGAAAGAGATAAAAAAATAATTAATAGGCGAGAGGCCTTACACGCATGTGCGTGTAAACACATATAATATATACATATTCGATGGAAGAGCATACAACGGTCACAAGGTACACACAGTAAAAGAAAATTAGTGCCCCTTTGATTCACAGTATCATTTATTTAGTTTACAGTCTATTGAGAGAATAATTAATCAAAAAAACTTGTACAAATAAAGCAATGCTGTAGTGGACTGTTTGATCTTCCGATAAGATAATAATTAGCCCTCCTACTACAAAATACCCGTGTCATAAATCAAAGTAGTATGAATAAAAAGGTATTTTTAAGAAATGCATCTACGGAGGCACGCCAACCAATTTACGGGCTTCGTGCCAACGCATAAATGTAAACACATTCGTCCGGTATAAATGAAATTGAAAACGTGCCCGTTAAGCTACAAGTTGACTAAACACTTGGGAATGGAAAAATAAAGAATCTTAATAGGAAATCAATTGGCAGAGTGAAAAGTCCGTCGAGGTTCTCGGTAGTCTCAATAATTAAAAATGCGCCAACGCGAGTTTATCTTTATCTCTGAATAGGTCACACGGCGATCAAGGTCATTATTCGATTTTTTTTTATTTCTCCCGGCAGCTGCCCCGTATCTTCTTGAATACTTTCGCGTCACGGATCTTTTAATCAGAGGGGAAAAATGCACATTGGCCGTAAACTAACAAAAACCGTAGTTAATTAAACTACTGGAGGCACACATGACACAGTAGTTATGTTCACTTTAGTGCCAGGCGTAAATGAAAATAACGCGCGGCGGAGTTTTTCGGATATGAAAGTGCCAACGTTTGTTTACACGGCTCCGTCCACTTGCCGCAGACGTAAAGTCTTTTGCAATATCGCAGTTTTGCGAGACTCAGCAAGAGAGAAATGGATAATCCACGGGGAAATTAAGAGAGACGACATTAAAGTTGACAAAATCGAGTTATATTTACGCTTTATAAATATGAGTAGAAAAAGATATAATATTGTTTCGGGTTACAGCAATATAACTGTGTATGTACGGCTTTTATACTCTCCCGTGTATATGAGTACGGAATCTCAACTGAGTTTATTAACTTTTTAATACGTCGAGGGAGTTAAAGCTTATTTGCATTCATATTTAAAAATATATACACGCGGCCGTATCGCGAAAGGCACACAGATGACTCGATATATACTTTTGAACTTTTCAATCTCTATTGCCGTCAGAATCTGCGGTTAACTTGCGAACGAAATCAGAACTATAGAGAGAGAAAAAAAAACTTTTCTCAT
This sequence comes from Megastigmus dorsalis, assembly GCA_900490025.1. NCBI lineage: Eukaryota > Metazoa > Arthropoda > Insecta > Hymenoptera > Megastigmidae > Megastigmus > Megastigmus dorsalis. The sequence continues at coordinate 101,560 of UELU01143734.1, read as the reverse complement.
AAAAACGATCGCATTAATTATAACTAATTGACGGTTTGTTTCAAACGTATCAGGGGCAGGTAATAAAGCGTGAACGGTTTCCCATTTTTCGTCTGCGTTAGGGGTGGAGGGGGGGGGGGGGGGGGGGGGGGGAGTGCTACCTCTCGGATCCGGTTTCACGCTTTCATTGTATTATTTTAGCAGTACGCGTAAGGTAAGTGCTCTCAAAGCTTTCTTTCCAACCGGTAAAACGAGCCCAAGGCTCTTTTATATCTAACGAGTTCCCCATATACCCACGTGATACTCTACTCGTCACTCTCTCTCTCTCTAACCAAAACACAACCTTATACGTGAATGTCACTTGCAGGTCAAAGAGTACTTTTTGTCACTTTATCAAATCATCCACAGAAACCAAAAGATTAAAAAGATAAAATGAAGGAAGAGAAGGTCGTGCACAAGTCGGCGTGAATGCCGGCGAAAACAGAGTCCACGTAAAACAGGCTGATAATTTTCTTTTCACTGTGTTTTACTTGTTATTTTTGTGTGTTAAGAGTAGTAGTGTTTTGAAAGTCATTGCAAGAGAATATGCATTCCGGCCGAGATCAGCTGATAGAAGAGAACTGGAGTTGTTTTCTTATTATTTTTTTTTGTTTTGGTTTTTGTTTTGGTCGTTTGATTACTTACGAGCTTCCTCGCCTGGACAGCCGGATCCGCGGCACGCGGTGGTCCATCGTAGTTCGGATCCAGTTCCGAAAAGTACTGGCCCACTAGGCCCATGTGAACCATTTTTCAGACTTTTATCTCGACGTTTGCACGTCGCGCTTCTCTCTGTGTGTTTGTTCTCTCTCTCGTCTCTTTTTGCTCTCTCTCTCTCTCTCTCTCTCTCTCTCTCTGTCTCCCTCTTTTGCTTTCTTCCTCGCTCCCTCGCACTCCGCCGTCTCTCTTCTTATCGAATGCGTCCTACTACTACCCGATGTGAAACTAGGCCAATCATTCATTCATTCACAAATCGCCACTATCTCTCTCTTGCTCTCCCACTCGTTCTCTCGCTCACGCTCAGTCCCTCTCCCTCTCTATCTTCTCTCTTCTTCTTTATCAGCACAAACCACGAAGCACAGGCCGCAATGAGCAATGAAAAAACAACGGTCCTCGCGCGTGTAGTGGTGATTTTTCAGTAATCGAGTAACGTCGAGTTTCCGTGGTTACACTGAGGCTGCTGCGAGCGCTCGGCGATCCTCGTCGTCCTTGTTGGCCGCGACAAAGCCAACGCACAGCGTCGCTTTCTCATTCAGGAAAAAAGTCCTTCCTCTGCACACAACCCCTCCCCTCTCGTTTTGTCACTCCCACTCTGCCAGTCTCTCTCTCTCTCTTTCACCTGCACCTGCCAGCGAGCATGAGAGCTAGCCCCGAGAGAAAGAGACGGAAAAGTGCGCGTCCCAGTTTTCTGTTGCTGCTGTTGATGCTGCGTGTCTCTCTCCCTCGCACGGAGTCTGTGCGTGTATAGCTTGCGCGTGTGCTCGCGTAAATGAGCAGGTTAAGGTAGAGAGCAGGGAGAATCTCTTCGAAAATTCACCCTCTTCTATCGCTTCAAGGTTATGTCTCTCCCTCGCTTACGGAGAAACACCACAGTCTATTTGAGCTCGCGAGTAATGTGTGCCTGCGTTGTGTGTTGTGTGATGCGCGCTTGTTCACGTGCCGTGGTATGGCAATCAATTATTTAACGGCACGCGAGCGATACAGGAATACACTTGTACTTGGACGTACGCTCGATCAAATATATATTTATCTCGAGTGTACCAGCGGTCTGTGCGTTAGCGCTGATCTCGTGTCTCTTTGCACTATTCGTGATTCTCCTCGAAAATCCTCGTCTTTCAACCAATAAGTCCAGTCCTCGAGACAAAAAAAACAAAAGCGACAACCGGCTCGACAGTTCGTATCTACACACACACACACACTCGTATCTGTATACAAAACAAACCACAAGTATCGCTTGGCTAATTGACGAATCGCGTATAATATACTCTGCGATGAGGACGTTTTAATAAGACTGTACGAGTCGCGCGCGCAACGATAACAGACACACACAGTGAGAGAGCAGAGCACAGACGCGTTGATCTCTGAGACGGAGGCAAGTGTGGCTGACAGAAGTCGCGAACGACGGATATCCACAGAGTAGAGCTGATATAGGATGGACACGAGAGCGAGCGCGAGAAGCAACAGCCGTCGTCTCTGCTGTATGGTTACTCGAAATCTCTCTCTCTCTCTCTCTCTCTCTCTCTCTCTCTCTCTCTGATGCTGTCCCTGTCTAACAGTAGACCTCAACAAGTCGCGTGTGCGCGTGTGCGCGCGCGCCCCCCGCCACACCACGGCCATGTATAATGCACATATATGTGTGTGTATATAGGGGGAGGGATAGTGGGCTACGCGCGCGCCATCCCGCGTCCGCGCTCTCTGACGCGTGGACGCAACCGGACGTGACGCAAAAAGGATCCGCTGCTTCTGCCACTATGCTGCTGCCTTTCTGTATCTCCTCTATATCTGCTTCTCTCTCTCTATAAACTGTCGGGAGGAGAGTGAGTGAGAGAGAGAGAGAGAGAGAGAGAGAGAGAAAGAGAGCGCGCGCGGGTTATATGCAGCGCGGAAGCACGCGGCGGCGGCCGAGCGTCAACAAGCGCGCGGCGGCTGACTGGACTTGCCCTTGTACTACTTAGGATAAGCCAGGAGCTGAGAGAGGGAAAGATAAGAAGCTGCCTTGTACACCTTAAGAAGAATAAGTAGCCTTGCTACGTGCCGATACGCTGTATAGCGAGGTGTATACAAGGGAGTGCGGCATAGCGGGGAGGGGCAATGCATATCGAGAGCTCGGCATGCAGCAACACGTTGTCGAGCGAAGCAGCGAGAACCTTCTTGTTCTGGCAAGCGGGGGCGAATCGCTTGTGCACCTGCAACACCGACGTGAGTGCGTAACCGGTATCTGTGTGTGTATGCGTGTTTCATGGACGAGTCGAACGCGAACCGCGACTCCACAGAGAGAGAGAGAGGGCGAGGTTGGATCAGGGGTATACAGAGTGTATATATACATAGGATTCGCAGCTGGCGTGTGTGGCGCTCGTCGCGGGAATGAATCGGCGCGTCTCCCTCCTCGTCTCCTTCACGCGTCTACGAAAGAGCGAGAGAGAGAGAGAGAGAGAGAGAGAGAAAGCTGCGCATGCCTGAGCCTGCACGCAGGCAGGTAGAGAGAGCCGCCGTCGTCGTCGCCGTCTCGCTCTCTGCCCGCTTTCACCTTCACCTTTTGCTCCTTGTATAGTCAGCGGTACGCTCGTGCTGGTGCTGGTGGTGCTGCTGCCGCCGCTGCTACTGCTGTGCCATTCGGTCGGCCGGACGCATGCGCAACTCCTGGCGCACACCGCGACCATCCATCTCGCTCTTTTCGCTCGGCGCACCTTGAACTTTCATCGGCTGGGCTATGCGCTGCGCTGACTCCCTCTCTCTCTCTCTCACTCGATGACGCAGTATATACACGTAGGGTCGCGTCCGTGTGCGTTTTTTTGCCTTATCCCTCTCTCGTTGGCGAATAGCCGGGAGGTTGGAGACTATGTGCACGCTGTTCTATACATACAGAGGTGAGAGTTGGGTGTGTGGGTGCGTTCGTACCTGTGCCTCTGCTCGACCTCGAGAATCGGGCAGGGCTGCGAGCCAAAGTTAGAGAGAGAGAGAGAGAGAGAAATAGAGAGAGGGAGAAGGATGGATGGAGGGAGAGAGTGGGTCGAACGCACGCAGGTGCTGTAGGAAGGATTAACCCCCACGGCGTTGCGAGATTGGATGCTGCTGCTGTTGCTGCTGCTACTGCTGAGAGTCTTTGTGTCTGTGTTTATGCGTGTGTGTGGGCGGACGTGTGTGGTGTGTGTGTGTGGGTTATGGGTGGGGGAGTGTACCGGAAGGGATGCGTCGATTGGGGTCATTCGAGTGCGAGAGGAGGATGTTGTCTTTTGCCCCCTTTTTATTTCTCTCTCTCTCTGTCTCTGCCTGAGTACAAGGGGGGTGACTAGAATCATCTATTGTTCATTAATGAGGTTCGACGGTGACGGTGACGGTGCTTTAAGCTTTTATTGGTTGGGGCGTTCGTTTGGAAGCTCGTGTCGCATTGAATCGTCGAGCTGAAGCGGGACTATGGATGTTTTTATAGCCGAAAAAAGAAGCGGCGATGGCAGCAGACTCTCTTTTTCTCTCTCCTTGTGTCGGTGCGCTGAAATTGAGTTTGGAACTTTTGTAATAGAGACCGATGGAAGAACCGCACGGTCGTTGGAAGTTGTTTTGTAAAATAGCTCGACAGCGAGTTTCAGACTCAGACGATGTATTTTATTTTTATGAATCTATCCGAGAGCAAAAATTGCGAAAATTTGCGAAAAGAATAGTTAGTGTACGGGGCGGTTACGTTGGAGTATGCATATATACATATATATGCACGAGGAGAAAGCGAGGGGGAATCTTCGGATAATAAAGCAGGAAGCGACGATGAGGCACGCGGCGCACGTTTTGGAATTCCATACATTTCTAGGGAACTTATACGGCTAATCAGCGGCTAAAGCTGCCTAGCACAAGATATAGCCTTAGCTAAACAATGACAACGTGATTTGAAAACTGGAGCTTAGAGGAATGGAAGGAATGTTTCGACGATAAAATTGGAATTTTCTTAAATAACCCAAGAATGCACGCAGGAAAGGATTGAGTACTTGGGCTTTTCGCATTAATTGAAACATGGCAAAGTTTAAACGAAAATATTTCTCTTCTGGTATTGAATAATATACTTCTCGATCCCATTTGTCGGCTCGACCTGTACTTATATCTGTCATCAAAACCATTATGCTTTTTTGGACGTTAAACCTACAGTATAGATTACAACAATTACCAGAAATACAGCCAATGACAAAATGTAAATTCATTAAAATAACTCACTTTAGTTTTGATGATCGTTACATCGCAAGGAACATTAGAGATGTCAGTAAAACTGGCACTTAAATTTTAATGCCATGAGAGAGCCATTCTCCAGTTCAACAGCATCTCTCGCGGCTAGATGATTTACGAATCTACTACAGCTGACGCGCGCACTCAACGCAGACGTATAGTGCGTGCTCGATGTGGCCTGTTTATGATGAAATCGCGACCATTTACGCTGGACCATAACTTCGATCGTAAATATTGTTCGCAGATACGGACAGAGTATTGGTTTTGCAAAAGGAAAAAAAGAAACGGATCTTTTGTAATACAAGAAATACAATTTTGACGACGCAAACGCTGTACGAATTGTCCGATTTAGTTTTATCTCTGGAGCCAATAAATGCTGATACGCAATTTTTCGAATTTGACGGCTTTACGTATTGTTACAAGTTTATTGTTTAGTGCGATGTAACGATTGTTATCCGACCTGTGAAGTAAATAAATCTTTACTTTCTAATAGCTGGAGAGTAAATGGATATATAAAGTAAGGCTGTTTGATAACATAGATAAAAGGCTAAAAAAAGCTTACAAAAACAATGTGTCAAATGGTATTTATATAAAAAAAATCTGAATTCAGTATTTATGAAAGCACAAGATTGTTGATTAACTTTTAATGGTCTCCAAGCAGATTCATAAGCGATGTTCGCAAGCCTTATTATTATGGATATAATAATCCAACGATAAATGGGATAAACTTTAATAGCTCGAGAGATTTCCTTTGCAAATATAAGCTCCAGATAAATCCTGCGTCAGTCATAACAGAATGATTATCCTTACGGTGGTAGAATGAAACGATCCACTTTATTATTTGCGTAAAACTCGCATCGTAAACAAGGATACAGCATAAAGTCGTCCTTTAAGAATGGTATCAAGCGCAACGTCTAACTGTGTCGGAATGCTTGATTACCTTGATTAATTACTGGGATTTCGAGATCGCGCTGCTTATATTATAGCCATAACCTTGCTGAAGCAGATAAAAACTTTTTATTAAATGTATAAAATATATCGCTATTCGGAACTTCCAATTAAAAAAAAAACTTTTTATATTTGCTTATGTTAATAATATCTTTTTTAAAAAAAAGGTGTCCAACGCGAATCCAGCTTGAAATCGGTATAATCAACTTTAATAAACAGACTACTGAATTTTCTTTTCATCCGACTTGAAACTTTTAGATTAGCTCTATTCCACCGGGTCGTCGCGTGAAATTTTCATACAAGTTTCGAAGCGCTAATTAAGAAATTTCGCGAGAACGTGTTATGAAAATATGAAAATTAACCCCGCATTCAGACTGCTCGACCTTTTGCCCATCACAATTAAAGCATCGCAATCTCAGCTAAATCTTTCCAATTTCATTTATTCATCGCGTAGAACGATAAATTGTTCGCTCTGTCCAGGAGTATGTATTCTCGGAAGCTTAGAAGCTCATTTTTCACTGTCGTATATTTTTAAGGTAATCAAGGTAAGCAGGCAACGAGTGTACTCGGCAGTGAGCAAATGAAATCTCGGGGCAAATCCCGCATCGAGGTTAGTTCATCTTCGTCCGAGCTTGCAAATAATTATTTTGGATACTATCCGAGATGCTTGGCGCACCGAGGTTAAGGAGAGGTTTTTCTTTCGTTTCTCCGGCTAACTGGAGAAAACTCGATTGACCTGCTTTTTCCGTACAGACATCAACTCGATGCTTTGCTATATATTCTCCCGAACAAATATTTGTCGAGCCCAATTCTACCTTTGGTTTTTAACCTGTCCCGATCAAGTAAACATTTTTCTGTTTATCTATATTCAAAATCGATGTAACAACATTTTGATGACCTTGTTATCAAAAATCTTCCTTTTTCACAAACAAAAAAAGCTCTTCAGTAAAAGAGGATTAGAAAAAAAAATAATAAGCATATACCCCAAATACTAAATTAATTCCCTAAGCTCATGCTTAATCAAATATGATAAATGTTCGCGCTTGAGCTTGCGAGCACGTTAAGGCTTCTTCTGCCTTTTGTGAAAAGTTCATAGTCCTTATAAATTGCTACTCGCTTGTTTCGATACATCTCTCATATTTAACGAATCTTTTACAAATGCCGCTGTCATAGGAGTCGAGAATCGTCGTCTATATTTAGAGAGGGAAATAAGTGCGTAACACGGACAAACTAACAAAGCGCTTAAATCAGACGCTATGATGAATAAATACAATATCCTCTCTGCCCGGCGAGCAATCGTCACCAGTCAGTTTACCGATACGACAGTTATTCAATGCTGTTTATTATATAGGCCACAGACATATCTGAATTCCCGGTTTGTGCTGATTTAACTGGTGAAAATGCGACATGGATTTTCTAATTGAATTTTTGATGCATAGAGCTATTTGATCGATTACGGGAATGTGCTCGCTGATCCGTATCTGCAAATATTTGAAATCGTCACTTGTAGCAAGCAAATATATTTCAAGTGGCAATGAGATATTAAAGCAATTCAATTCTGCAATGTTGTGCAATGTGTCAACAAAGCAGTTTTGTAACAAAAGATTATGAACAATTTTTCTTAAATATTGAGTAAAAAATAAAAATACAAGTTCGGTATAATTTTATATAATTGTCGCTAAAAATTATTATAAGGTAACTATATAACTATACGCACAATACTAAAATTTGCAAGATGTGCGAAACTGTCATAATACCATGATAAATAATTTTTCAAAATAGTATTTCCAAGATAGAAAATGTACATAATTTTATCAAGGGTACTTTTTATAAACATCCATTCACTCAAAAAATTTAGATGAAATGTGTAAAAACTACGCAAGCATCCAAGCGCAGGCCTCGAATGCAGCTGCGCTTCATGGACATTCGCGGAAATTACGAAGAGCTGATCTGTGGTTACCGACGCACGAGAAATCAGCCACTGCAAATATTTCTTTAGCGCGCATACCTCGTACCAGCTGAGTTTGCGCGAGCTTTCGCTCGCTATTGATCGTTCTCAAGTTCGCCGCGACGTGGCGCTGCCACTACGATAACGTGTATATAGTAACGCTCTAGAGGGTCACTAGATAACGTGGGCCGACTAGCGCGATTTAATTTCACGCGGAACAGCTGTTGCGCGTCGTTATACGAAGCTTCGACGAGGAGAAAATGCAGGAGATAAGGGGACTTTAGATGGGACTTTTTATCGTTCATATTAGGCAGTAAAAAACTGAAAACTTCTCTTTATTGCAAAGTCCAAAAATACTAAGGAAAGTTAGTTTTGAAAATGATGCAGAATTAAATTTTTTTAAAAGATATTGAACCGAGGAATCTGTAATATCATTTTTTTTAATTTTGCTTGTATTAGAAAAAATACTGGCACTTGTTTGACATGACTGAATGACTTTTGACCTTGAGATATGAAAGTTAACGCACACATGCATATAGAAGTGATGTTTTGAGGTTGATGCGAACCTTTTTCCATAGATATTACTGTTTATGCAATTCGATGGGAATAATTTGTTTAGTAAATCAAACCAAGAAAACGTTAAACGCAATTTTTCAGCTAGGTTAAACACTTATTATATATAAACTAGGTACACTATAGTTTCTGAGGTAAGGCACATAAGTATTTACATAAAAAATAGAGTAAATTTGAATTTTTTAATTGTGTCATTTTTCATTCTATTTAGTTTGTGAATATAGGTCTTACCGTAAATAAATTAGATCCGTAAACGAACTTATTGTATTTTGAGAGAATTCGTTGTAAATATTCGAGTCATCAGGAACCCTGATAAAAATATCGATTCTGTCCATAATTTGACACAGCCAAAGTAAGTATAATGCTTTTGAAATTATTGATTTGCTGACAAGTTTCTAAAAAAATAATAATTAATCATATAATGAATATTTTAACAACACCTTTAGGTGATCCACAAATTATCACTTTTATTCTGTATAAAAATTCATTTTTAAATAGTTATACTTAATATTATCGATTGTCAGCTAGTTATTTAAATAAATCAAATGTTTACTAAACGAGTACCACGAAATTATTGGTCGGTAAATAATGCATAAATTTCGAAATATTCATAAACAATTAAGGCAGTATTCTAACAATGCAATAATTACAATAAAGGCTTTTTTATTTGCAAATTACGCGGAAATCAAAAAACGCTTTTCCAGCGATACAATAACAAATGCACCTCATCGATGTTTCATCAGTAGTCGCGTACGAGTTCCGCGGATTGTCAATAATGAATTAGATAAATATGAGAAAAAATTCGAAGTGTTTGGAGCGTGACAATTATTTGTGAAGTAGTTTACGCGCTAAAACGTCGATCGGACATCTGTGTTTTATCGATCGGAATATCGTTGTAATAGTAATGCGGCCGTATTCATAATAAATATCGTCGGAGGCGAATTTCCTATTGTTTTTGTATACATCCTACTCGCCGAGGTTTATCAATATCATTTATTCGACAATTAGACCTGTTTTTCGAGTGGAGTGTCGTTCTTACTCGTGAATTAATGAGCATGGGGAGTGCAATTCGCTGTTGGCTACTTCAGTGAATAATATTTTTTATTATGCAGGCTTGGCGAACCATGACTTTTACAAAATATGTATCTTGGAAAATAACGCTTTTTATTGAAAGGTAAAGATTAAGGCACATGAGGGAGCTTAAAATTCTTGTAATCAGGCCTATTCTAGGAAATTATCGAATTTTATCTGGCTGTTTGTTTAGTAAGCTTGTAACTGTTATAAGCGAAGCATTTAGATAATATTATTCTTTTCACTGTCGTGATATACTCAATATCTCGAATCTCTAGAAAATCCATAATGCACACTGGAAGTAGCCATACTTTTTATGTATATATTTTAGCAATAAACCATCAGTGCAACAAACAATGTTTTAAAATACGATTAACGCATTATTGAAAGAAGCATATATTTAACATGACTATCATGACTTATGGCAATTGCTGCAGGAATAACTAATATCAGTTACGTCAAAGAAACCACTTGTGCATATGTAACGAGCCTTATGCATCTACCCGAAAATGCAATGAACATTTTCATTATAATTGGGTAATATAAAACAACTGATATGTCACTAGTGTCAATCAATCGTAGCCAGTAATTTTACTATTATACTGCAGTAATAATAATATATTTCAGAGGCAATCTAGTAAATTCTCTGATATTTAAAAAATCCTCAATTATTACATTGAATTCGCAACAAAACCAAAATCGTTCAACGACTCAAAAACTGAAATTAGCAACGCTGACTCTAGAGCACAAAAGCATCCTCCTCAATAATTAGCCTCGTACTATTAAACCAGTCAGAAAAAAATAAGCCCCAGCAACAAGATAGATAATTATTTTCAGCCCAACGTATACCATATAATTTTAACGTTCACCTACGTTCAAGTTTGGCCTCGTGCACGTCCGAGTCTACGGTACGGCTGATATCGCCTCTTTCTCCCTCCCTCTCTCTCTCTCTCTCCCTCTCTCACTTTCGAGTCTCTTATCTGGACAGGAAGAGCCGAGAGTCTCGTACGTACGCACGCGTGCATGCTGAGAAAAGCTAAACAGTCGACGTGTGTATGAGTATATGAAGTTTGTAGGTAGAAAATAAAGATACGACCACTGCATCGAGATATAAATAATTAAGTCAAACTGTTGATTTCCTTTTTTATTTGCGCTTAGTTCCTCATTTGTATATGGAATAAAAAATATCTAGTTTTGCATAAATTTTTTTTTTTTTTTTGATAAATTTGAATGAAAAAGTTTGTAAATTTACGATGTGGGTATGTATACGATACATAGTTCGTTCTTATGGCTTTCCAATATTCACGTTTGTATAGCTGGTAGCGATAACCCCATATAAACTGGAATGAGTTTTCAAGTACATTTGAACCTATAAGCCTTGCATTTTTATATTCGATTTTTCTATAACATTGAATCTGTTCCTGTAACGGAATTTCTAACTGATTAAGCAATCTTAATAAACAACTACATTGAATATCCTTAAGATATTCCATTGGTGATCTATAAAAGGTGCCATAATATTTGTTACACAATAAAAAGTAGGTATAGTTAATTTAACTCGGTAAAGATTTTATGATTTTTATGGTACATACATTTTTGCTTATTAATAATTACTAACACTTGCATAGTTATGGAATTACCTTGAATTATATAATTCTTTGGTCCTGTATTGCATAATCCAGTAAGCCAAATCTTAGCAGATTTAATCATGGAGCATTTCGAGTCTACGTGCCTAAGTAAAGTTGTGTTTATGCGTTTTATTTAATTTCTATTATGCAGATGATATCGTGTACGTACTCACAAGTATAACTAATTATGCTAATTATATTTTAAGAGCAAGCTACAATTTTCTAGGTAAATTACCTACAGTATCGTGCAGAATTAATTTATTAAAAGAGCAAGTGATATTATAAAACCGCTGAGGAATAAATTTTGTTGATGCACAAGATATCCATCTAAAAATCTTACAAGAAAATCCTGACAAATCCTTTGAAAATCCTGTTCAATCCTATTAAATTTCCAACAAGATTTTTTCAGTAGAATACATAGAATACTTGAAGTTAAAGTTCCCTGAATTAAATAACAAATGTAAAAACCTCTTATCTAAACACAACTCAAGTATACAGATTTGTGTATTTACGTATAAAGTAAATGTTGCTTTGTAAAATTTGTTATACTCTATAGCAGGTATCCTTATTTATATATAAAACATTTATAAATTTATAAATACATAAAAAAAAATGAATTATTCGATCTACCTAAAAATTGCTTTTGACATGCAAATAGGAAGACTAGCTTTTCATAAAAGAAAATTTAAATCTCCCCAAGAAAGAAGTTGCGAATGGCCGGTAGTAATGCATTTGGGACTTTTCTTAAGTGCACTCGACTGCTGGAAGTTGGCTCTGTTTTCGGGAAGTTGTGTTGTCTGCCTTCTCTGCTGAGAATCGTGAATGATTAAACTAAGCGAAACTGGCCGTCAGAACTTGATTTACAGTGTGAGCTTCGAATTTGGCGAAGTTTATTTAACGTGATGTACGAGTCTTGATTTCGAAAGTCAAAAAATTCACAGTCAAAACAAAATCAATTGCGATAACGTATTGTAATTTTATAATTTCTTAAATAAGAATCAAAAGCAAACGCTTGATTATGTATCAATGCTTGGTATACATTATTTTAATGCTATTTTGACAGAATTGATATTACACACACCGAGAGAAAAGATGTCTTGTATTAAATGATCGGTTCATTTACAGAACTTGAATATCACTTATATTAAATACGAATACGTTTGTCATGAAGCTCTAAATCTTAACTATCTATTGACATAAGTTTGGATTTAGTATTAATCCATCGTGCTGTTCTTATAAGTGATAAGAATACTTAATAGTCAATGTCGAACTTACGGAATGAATGAATTCAAATACAAAATGTTTGGCGTTAATTGATTGTGTCATTTAATATTAGTGAATCAGTTATTAACTATTAATCCACGGCGGATTTGATATAAATCACCTGTTCAAGTGAATATTCATTAACAGCAGATGAATTTTCAATTAGCCATATTCAAATTCACATTCATTAACAGTTAATCCACAGTCATTTACTGCAAGACATTTTTTTCTCAGTGCAACTAAATTGATGTTACAATGCAGTGAGAAATTATGCGACTATCGCTTCCTCAAAGAGGAAGCTTTGTTTTTCAATGTTACATGCTACACAGATACACATGTCATGTGCTCTGTTATACTTTATGACTTGTTATTATTCCACGTATTAATCTGGATGTTATTGTTCTTAAATCATACGTAAATGTATGCAATAAATTCTCAAGGTCAGCAAAATGATACATAGTTTTACTGAAACATATTTCATAAAATTTGATACTCCTGAAAGATGCAAACCAAAATTTCAAATATTAATTATAATTGTAAAATTATTTAAAAAAAAATTATTTTTCTTGGAAACTAAGTTTCTAATAAAAGTAGTAATTATCTTTTCAATTTTTCAAAATCTCATTAGCAATAACAAATTATAAATTAGTTTGAATAAAATCGGTAATGCATAATGTACTTGGTACTTTTTAATATTTTCATTTATTATAAACAAGTTATCAAATGTACCATACATAAATACTGTTGGCTAGCTGCTGGAATAAAAATTTAACTTTTCAATTGCATCTTCGACATTCATCATAATAAATTAGTTTGCGTGGGTGGGTGGTAAGCTTGCGTAAGTCGAAATGAAAGAAGAGCAACGGATGGGAATAAGGGGAGCCATGCGGTACAGCCAGGCAAAGCGAGGAATACTAAACCAGGAAAATAAAATGTAAAGGAGCAGAGAACTAGTGACAGGAAGCGTTGCCTTATATACGACTACGAACGGAGGAGGAAAGATACTAGCGAAAAACGCAAAATCATCCTTAACCTCTTTCTCTACTCTGCTCTTCGAATGTAGAACAAACGCATTTAAAAAAAATTTAAGTACTACAATTATTCGGAGTTGATGAATACAATGGCTATTGCATTTCAGTTTGTGCTTTCTTCTGCATGTAAGTTGTCAAAACATGAGATTAAACGAATTCTCTATGGAATAACGAGCATTGTTTTAGCGAATATTTTACTGATTTTAAATTAAAAAAATAATAATTATTGTTGTGTTATATTTAAAGCTGGATGTAAAGTTGGAAACAGAGTTGATCACTTCTCAAAACTTCCAAAAAAGCAGTTACTTTCGGAGCTAAACTTTTAGGATTTTGATTTGACGTAGGTGGGCTATTGTTATCCGGCTTATGGCTTCGGAATCTCGAATAATGAGGTAGCACTCGAAAAGTTTCTTACATTTTCTATTTTCAAGCAGTCGCATGAAAGTTGAAGATAATCGTTTTATCCATTAAATATATAAAATATTATTTACAATACCGCAAACTGACACTTTCAAACACAATTTCCTTGAAAAAATTCTATTTCTTATTTTGTAAACTTTTAAGATCTAAGAATCACTTTCAATGTATTTTGAAGAAAACTAGTAAGCAAGCACAATAGAAATGGAAAACGTCTCGAGGAATTTATCGGAAAAATGGGTTAATAGTATAGTATCGTAACTGCATAGATCCACAGTGAGCTTCGCCGGGGCGTGTTTCCTAAGGAACTGCACGTACGCGTTTGCACATTTCAAATTCCGACGTTGCAGTGCGAATATCCCGTTGGTATAGTATTAAAAAAAATACGAGTGCATAAAATGAGAGGAAAAAACTGATTTTTCCAACTTGCTCGTTAGAATTTATCATGTGCAGGCACAGATATGCCTGCCGCATACATTTCTGGGAATAATAATTTTCGTGTCGAATGTTAAAATTCATTTTTCGGTAATTCACGCATTATTTTTATTATCAATAGAAAATATTACATAAAGAAGTTACAAAAAATGCTATTCATATTCATACGAATATGCGTTTCAAAACATCAATTCTTCATTTTCGTCCTTTACGCCCACGCCATCCAACATCCCAAATGCCTAACAGTAAAAAAACCTCTTAAGCTCTATACGTCCTTCGCTTTCGTGAGTGTTGTAATATTTCCATAAAGCGGCTATTGCGTCAACGCTGCAATATCGTTATTATGAAAATGCATCGCGTTTAAGGATAACAGCGTTGTTTTGCCTTATCTGCTGTCGTCGAAATTCCCGTGTTGAGCTTTAGATGGCGCGAGAGTGGCCGATGTTAGCAGCAACGAGCCGGAAACTCAAGCTTTTTGCACCCGAGTGTGACATGTATACGTTAGTCTCTTGTGCTCACGTGTGCATGTATTTATATAGTTAAGGGCGTTTTAATAACCATTAAACAAGCGACAAACTCGATTACCTCGCGATAACTTGGATGTCGAGAAACTCGTGTATACGTCTGTTACTACTTAAAGTGTTTTTTTACGTCTGAATTTTCGTTAGCCAAAAATTATAAAGTTCGAAAAGCGATAGTAATTATTTTACGATTAATCGATATATTTTGAAGCTTATTGGCTATCAATGCTAATCCTATTGTTTTAAAAAAAGTTAAATAAGAGTTGCTCTTATTTAACTCACATTTAATTTTGTTTATACTAAGTATATTATATTTTGATGGAAACTTAATTGCAGTTATAATTAAATTAATAAAATTGAAACTGAATTCAATAAATAAATTATCAAAATTTAAGTTATTATTTATGGTATAACAGTTTCATATAAAATATAAAATGAATTAATTACAATTTAATGAATGAATTTTTCAATTAGCAGTTGAAATGCATGCTGAATAAGATAATAATTGAATTTATATAAATATAACATGATGCATATTTTGCTTTAAATAAAGCGAAATATTAACAGTTTCTATTTTTCGTTAAAAGTTTATAAAGGAGGGCAATGTAGATCATAATATTCATTTGATAAATAAAATGCATAATTTATGCTTCAAAATTAGCAATCAAAACTAGTAATTTGTATTTTAATTAAGTAATACAACTTATATTGCATTATTAAGACTGTGATTTTGAGAAAAATGTATATACAAAGTTGTGAAAACAATTTGTATAAGTTGTATCACTTAATTATGATATTGTATATTTATTTGACCACTCAGACCTCTTTAGAAGTTTATATCGGCATACAATATTGTATAATTTTATCAATGATAAAGTAGACAATTTGAACATTGCTTTATTTCCCAAAGAAAAACAGTTTTTGCAGTCGTAAGAACATTTACAATTTTGGTATTTTGAAAACACCAATAGCCTACCTCCAACGTTCACTGATATTTTTCCAATTTGTTTTTACGTTTGTTGTCAAACAGCGAAGATTCTCGAAAAACCGAACTTGGACGAATTCGATCGTACTGCTGCCGGGAAAGCAGATTTCACCTGCATTCCAAGTTCTCACTCTGACACGAAAATACACACACATGCGCGCACTGGCATACGTTGGAAAGCTCGAGTCAAGAGTCCGGAAAAAAGAGCTATGCACTTTTGCGCGACTCGCGAAAATAAATCGAATAAACTTCAGTATTATTTTCTTTGCTTTTTTTTTTACTTTTCCAACTACCCGAGCTCCTGGCTCGCAGTTACGTAACTGAGAAACTTGAGGGGACCTCGGAAATCGGTTAAAAGCTGCGACTTAATACGTCGCATATATATATAAGTCGGCGATAGCTTTCATTCAAGCGAGCACGTACGTATTGTTCTTTTCTTTCTTCGCGCTAAATTGATTGTTTGCGAGAAAGATCGTGTTAGATGCTTATCTAATATGCAATCAGTGAATTGAGTCATGTCTTTTTTGGCAAAATAATAACTATTCTCATTTATACATATTTAAGACAGAAAAGTATATTTGAATAATGATATGAATAAGTCAGCTGAATTGATGTTTGAAAACGACGTTTGGCGATTAATTTGTCGTATTTTTCGAGTCTTATTTTTAATATCAAACCACGTGCCAATGATGATACCCTACCAATCGATATTTTAATTTGAAATTTACTGATTTGTGAGTGTTTTGAATCATTTGAATTCATATTTATGTTAATATATTCGTTTATGTATAATTGCTTTTTTCTTTTCACTTTTTTTACTAGTTAATATGTATCAAGTGCATAAATTGTATAACAGAAATAAAAGGCTTCTTTTAAGCGTTCCATGCAGAATTCCATATAGTTTTCATAGTTAAAATTCTGCGTAAAAATACCAATTCTCATTACTATTATACTCGTTTGTCATGCGATATAAATATTTTACCGTTGATTTTATTATTGTTTCTTGGCAAATGAAAGATGAAAGAGAATATTTAAAAGTTAAAAATTTCTTAATATAACTATTATGCTAAATACAATTAAATCGACTATTATTACAGGTATATACTTAAATTGACATTTATGATTAAAGCATAAGCGATAGCTGCTCTGTATATAAATATGTATAATATATTGCGCAGGATGCATAGAGATTAAAAATGCACTACTTCTAAAGAAACTATTAAGCATAAATATTTATGTAAATGACGTAATGATGTAATAACTATTTAATAGTAATAATATTTATCGATTGTTTAAAAAAGAAATTATTTTAAAACCAGTCAATTATTAAAAACGCGGCTTCTTTAGCTTGCCGAGGTATTTTTTCTCCGCACAATAATTATGCAAGAGGAGCTTTACGTGTCCAGATTAAAAATAGATATTACATTTTACACGGAATATATATCTAGCATTGCGTGCTCGCCTCGTACTACATCGTCCCCTATTTTTCCCTTAAACGCTCGCGTTTACACACGAAACGCCAGAAATCAGTTCAGCGTATTCATCGTCAAAAATAAAGTCTATATCCTACGGTGGTTTTTGAAAAGTTTATCAAACGCACGCGAAATGTATAGCCCTGCGAGAAATCACAAAGCATTCTCAACGAAGGATGACGTTATTCCGTCACAGGTAATAAAGAACTTGACAGGGTCAATCGGAGAAAAAAACGCAAAATATACATGCGTTGCTACATCAAAGCGCATGCAGAGGCATCTATCAGTCGTCGAATGTTCAGCGACGAATTATTAAAAAAGCTCGGAAGCTATTTGAATCGTACGAGAGAGCGCACGAAAACAGACAAAAAGAGAAAATTCCCCCAGGATATCAATTGTATCAATCGCACATCTCCGATTTCGTCGGCTTCTCGATCTATAATGAACAGAAACTCCGTATGTTCTATCATCGATATCGAATTGTTCACTGGTCGAAAGCTCGAGGGCAATTATTCCAAGCTCGTGGCTATGTTTTGTGCGCGCCAGCTATTGAACGCCCACGGGAACTTTGAATTTTTTCAGGACCCGCGCGCGCATTCTAATCTCGCCCACGCGGCTGCTGCGTATTCTGCGCTTTCGTTATGAATTGCTGGCATTCATTACATTTTTGCGCATTATTCTTTCTCGTAATTAAAGAAAGTGAAAATGATTATTAATTTAGCAAATAAACTATATCTTTCTACAAAAGCGCAATGATTATTGGTTTGTGGTTTCTTCATACTTTTTAAGCAAAATACTGTTTGCCGTTTTATAGAATTTGAATTATAGATTCCAATTATCAACTTTCGATGAGAAATTTGTAATTAAAATTATTAATAAGTTTTCAAAGAAATTAAAGTTTTTTTTTTTGTATATATTTACTATTAAAAAATATTAGAAATTCCGAGAAAATTTTAAATATCCTTAACTTGCACTACAAATGGATTCAAATCATTCCCACAATGAATCACATGACAGATCGATTTTATCGACTTTCTCAGATACTTAAATGAAAAAACTTCTCAAGAGAAACTTATATGTTTTGGTTTTAAGTAATCTGAGAAAAATTGAGAGGCAGAATTTGTTCTAAAAATGGTAGTGCAGATCTCCTTCGCTGTGGTGCAGTATTTCCTGCACTGCGGGACGCATATTGTCTCTCACGCGCAAAATTTCATCATAGCGCAATCGTTATTTACGCTCCTAGAGGGGCAACATAGATCTCTCAATGGGATAAGATCCATGCTTCGTAGGGGAAGAACAGACCGTACGCGTGACGTCTCTTCTCGACCTTACAGATCAATTAGTTCAGTGTGGAATCCAACTTCTTTTAACTGCCACTGGACGATACAGACTTATTT
Organism: Megastigmus dorsalis; assembly: GCA_900490025.1. NCBI lineage: Eukaryota > Metazoa > Arthropoda > Insecta > Hymenoptera > Megastigmidae > Megastigmus > Megastigmus dorsalis. The sequence continues at coordinate 82,927 of UELU01143734.1, read as the reverse complement.
GAAATTCATTGTTTTTCAACTTTAGTACAATATTCTTTGACTAACTTTAGAAATAAAATCAGTTTTCTATATAAAGCTATATACTTTGTTTTTTATAAATATTTCAACAGTATAGCAAAATAAATTTAAGAAAACTATTGGCGTAGGTCTGCATACAATTCCTCAACGACAGAGAAGTGTAGATAATAAGCTCCACAAATCGCATCGTCTATAACGAGAAATTTTCAAATCTCAAACACGCATAAGTCGAACAAGCGACGCATTAAATTTTCGTAATCATCGAGTCTGCCGCACACCAAAGCCTTAATTAAAAGTCCATATACACTAGTGCCCTCTCTCTCTCTCTCTCTCTCTCTCTTCTCTGTGTGCGTGTGTGTATGTGCTGATCGTGCATACGTACGATTTACTCCTGTTTCCCCTTCGAACGCGATCGTGCATACACATTGGCATATGTACGTTCATATGGGGTGTCCCAAGTCCAGTCTCATTAGCATAGAACACACAGTGCTTTTTACGGAAAACCAAGTATTTTGCTATGACTGTGTACTCCTTATATTTTAATCCGCGTTCTTATTATATACTTTCTTAATATTTCCTCGAACTACAGGAAAATATTAAAAAAATTATTGATTTTTTCTAGTAAATTTTGTCTCTTTTTTTGTAAAAGTTAAATGTGCATTGAAAAAATCAGTTTCTATTTTTAAAAATTTTAGTGTCGCTTGATTTGTCCCATTTTGTCAAATTTAGTGATTAGAACTTGTCGAATCTGCCATAAAAAGTGCTACCCTCCAATCTGACAGCACGCGTGATTTAGTCCACCCTGTATATGCGTCTATAAAGGAAAATAGAGTGAGAAAGAGAGAGAAGCACACACGTGCATTGAATATTGATTCGCGTTATCGCGAGCCGAATATCTATCTGTATCGATCAAATGGCCGAGTACATGACGATGACTACGGTCACTATCTCGGAAACTTTTATTTATCTTTTTTTCAGATCTCTCAAGGTTTATTGATTTTTTGATTTTGAAATTTGTTGAGAGCGAGCACGAGTTAGTACATTGTTTCAAGTACGGTAATAACTATTTTATTTTTTTTCAAGTGAATCCTGAAGATTTGTAGTAAAATCATTCTTTTATTCAGTTTGAGTAAAAAAGTCTTTCAATTATTATTTTTTATAGAATGGAACGGAAGTAGATATTTGCCAAAATAGCACATAGATATGTATGTAACAAAATGCGTCTATTAGTATAAAGTGAGTATTACCATCAAAATCTTTCAATGTTGCATTGGAAAAATTTGACGTAAAGACACGTAATACATTTCCGTTTACCATGACGGATATGCACCAAACGGAAAAGAAAAGCAGCGATATTGAAATTTTCTGCGAATTCACAGACAAATCACTGCTAACGGAATCTGTCAAAACTACTTTCTCATTTCATGCGAGACGACCGAGTGCAGCCCGATGAATTTCAATATTTCGAGTCATATACGAATAGTCTCCCGAGAGAGAGCCAATCAACCGAAGCTTTTATGGTGGCTGTTAATCGAAAATCGGAACTGCCATCTTAATTGAAAACTTTATAGTTGGAATAAATTTAATTTAATTGAAATTGTTACCTGTCTGATTGATCGTCTTTCTTTTTTTTTCTTTCTTTCAAGTTCGAAGATAGAAAAAAGAGAGGTAATCCCCACTTTTATCACTTGTCAGATCGGAAAACCACATTATCACGAGGACGATTATGATTCACTGTAATAATGGCAATCGCGCGGAAGTGAATAATGGCGTTGATATTTCATCTCCTCGTTGCCATTAAATAACACCATATTTGAAGTATTTCGTGGTTACTACGAAGGAAATTTCTATTGGCTATCCCTTACTTCGACGAACAAATATAATGCGTATTTCCATCCCCCCCCCCCCCCGTACTTATTTGCGATATTACTTATCGCAATCGCGATCTGCGATATACTTGTTTTCACACGTATTCAACATAGTTATTGTTTACTGCTTAATTAGCGGTAGTCCTCGCAGTAGAAGCATAGTGAACATCAATGCATTTTGTAAAATTAGATTACTCACGAAACTATCGATGCGTGTGTCTATATATGATATCGTGTACAACAACCTTCGATGCGAACCACTCATTCACACTACATAGTTGCTACTAAATAAATTTATTTATCTAAAAATATCGAAAGAAAAACTTTATCCTTTCAATTATCTATTTAAAATGTTAATATTCATTATTAGTGATAAGTACCTCACAAGCCCAGAAGGTTCAAAGCTGTCAAAACGTATATAACTCGCAAAAATAGGAATAAATTCTGGGTATTTTGAAGCACCTTTTTACAGATAATAAAATACAATTCAATAACGCTTGTCACATAGAGCATTGTATTAAAATAAAAGTTTTTTGTGTATTCGAGTGGCGCGAGCGCGTAGCAATAAACGCTCGACGACTCAAAGCCGAGAGAGACGACGGCCTCACGTGTCTCAAGACTGTTTCCACTTTCTTCTTTATGCGTTGCCGCGCGAAGATGGGAAAATTTAGTGGCTTCGATAACGCTATTTCACCATCTTTTTTTCCCTCTCTCTCTCTATCTCTTCCTCGTTTCGTCGCGAATTTATAACATCGCGCTCGCGTATATAAAGCTCGAACGCGCGTCACAGTCCTTTAAAAAAAGGGCACGTAACACGCAGGCTCTCGAGAATGAAAATACGTTTTAGCTTATGAATGTGCTGGCTATTCAAGATTCAATGTATATTAAACACTTTATACGTTTTAAAAAGTAGATTTTCTTTCTATATACTTTAGCCTCGTGCGAACCAAATATTTTCCATAAACAGTTTATATTTTTCTTACCCACGATGAAAGGAAAACACTTATAAAACTTTTCTTATATTTTATTTACAGCGGTAAATTAGTTCAGTACGGTCCTTTAAATTTTGTGCAAAAGTAGGACACTGGGACAGGATATATAACGCATATTTTTAATGACTTATGAATAGTGTACAACGCACGGGTTAGTAAAATCGATATTGTATCCATCCATAGTTTCGCAGTAACAGCGTTACCATCTTTTACCAATGAGATTCGAATAATCGCTCATCGCTGAGCTAATCAGTCGTGAAATTCGTATTGCATATACCATTATCTAGCATATCAAATCAGTGCGCATACAAAGTCAAAGACTAGGCGTATCGTTCAAAATTTTAATTAGATAACATCTATGTATTTCGAGCAGTATGAAATGATTACAGATGACTGTACATTTATTTTTATTTCAGCTTGGTGTAGTCTCACGGTAACACAATAAACAGAAACTGGCACCGTGAAATAATCTCCGGAGCTCATTTGTGTAGTACATACGTACACAGCTGTACAATTTGTTGTTTTTTTAAGTTTCTTTTTTCTCCTACAGAAAATAATTTGAATGTTACCTTTAATTTTCAGTATTACGTGAAAGCAAATTAAGTGAAAAAAGTTCCAGTTTGAAAGCATGTACATTCTTTTAGAAAGTTGTCGCTCTGATACCTTAAGCGTATTTTTTACTATTCATACAGAAAAATAAAATAGATATTTGCATTGGTAAATGAATTATAGGTTCTTCGAATACTTACGCCAGCTTGCACTACTTACTTTCTCAATTTATTTGAAGATGACTCTAGTAAGCAAATTTAAAAGTGTAATTTACGTCCAATTAGTCTATTTATAAATAATGGTGACGTATTATCATTGCAGGGATACAAGCATAAGGAAAGCTCGAAACATATTATTATCCGCTTAGCTTGGAACACAATCAAAAAGCCAAATTGACCGCATTCTCTCGAGCATCGAAAGAGCACAGTTCCACATTCACACGCCAAAAATCACAAAAGCAAAAAAGCATTGTCTCACTATTCCAAAACAGAGAGGAGCCAAAATAGTACGAGAGGTAGAAAAAAAAGCCACTACGTATACACACACTAGGATAAGGACGTCAGACGCGTCGCGCCATATTTCAAACCGGTGGCGCGCGCTTTTGTCGCGACCCCCGTTATTCCATTAATCTGCATCTGAATTAATCTCGCCCCTCGTGTAGTGACGTTCGGCACTAACAAAGTTAACGCGGAGTAATTATTTGCGAGCGCGCGGCGTCGCGCCGCAGAGCAGCTGCACCATAGCTACCCCGCGCTTAACTTTTTGCCGCCGGGTAGAGTTGGATGGATGCATGTATTATGTAGGGGTATATATTTTCGGTAGCGAATTCGTACGGCTTAATCGTGTTTCAATTGCATTTTTGGAATAATTGGCACTGACAAATTTTTCGATTTCGTTATGTTTATTGTAGAGTCTATATAAGGAGAGCTGATTGGCCAATCGAAATGCCATTAAAGAAAAATGAGTGATTATATGATGCTTCTTTTATTACGATGTTTTGAATATAAAGTGTTTGCGAAAGGATTGTCGCTATTGCAATAAGAGAAAATTCGAAGGATTTTTATGAGCCATAATTCATACTTGGAGGATTTTAATACTACTCGGTTGGAGTAATGGACTGTGAACTTATAAATCTTACGCTCTATCAACTGAGGGATAAATTTTAGACCAGTTTAACTTGATATGCATTTCTCTTTATGAATTCAAAATATGGGTTTATTAGGCAAACTTTTAATATAACTTTTATTTCCATAATAAAGAACTTTCACACCAATTCCATATAGCCAAGGTGTTTCTAAGAATTTTTATAATTTTTAAATGAATGAAAAATACTAATTATGAAAATAATAAAATGACTTTATTCTTACAGATCAGCAATACTTTTCAAGAAATAGGCATGAGATCCAAATAATTTCTTAAAGGGCTAGTTGATAGAAAAAGAATCAAGTGCAAGTTTGATGCGCGCGGGGGGAGGGGCATAAGAGACAAGTAATAGGAAACCTACATAACAATTTCTGGACCATTAACGCGACTTCACCGGAACTGCGTTCCTGCAACACATTCGAAAAGCCTCTCCGGACAAACTTGTACACGACTGGCCGATAACAGTTCTTGCAATATACACCCGGCGACAAAAGGAAAGTACTGACCACGTTGGCACCGTCTAAGAATAACCTACATATACTCGTTATTTGGAACGCGAATGAACCTTTTCATTCGAAACAATATTTTGAATTGTAACTGGATGGGAGCCAAGAAATAATTGAATTATAATCGATACACTTTTGTCTTGCACTGTTATATCTACTACGATTTTTTTTCATCTCTTTCAATTGGATCAGTTTTTTTCTTATTACATAAAACAGCCATTTATATACATAAAGTATGTATTAAAATTAAATTTTCCCTGTAACTGTCCCTCTGACTAATGAAAGAACACAATTATAGTGCGTAGACACGCAGGTCCGACTAAATCCATATTATTCTACTTATAGATAAGCATTTAGCACGGGTGTCTTTAATTGTAGTAGTTTTAAACTCTACTGTATTGACTAGACTTTAGCATTATCTAAGCTTTCAATTTAAAAAAACTAGAGCACAAGTCAAGACCATACGTATACACTCATTTTGAAAATATATAATATTTTAAGCTACATATCCACTCAGACACAAAGGAATCCTAAGTACTTAGCACCCCAAAAGAATAAACTCAAATGTTTCCAAAAATCCAAAAATCTCATATAAATCTTTCACGGCCTCAAATCACTCGAGATGCAGCTCTCGCTCATCGCTATGAAAATCTTATATCCGCGAGGCGCAGTAATTGAAGACGGGACGAAGCAACAGCCGCGACTATGTTGGAAGAAACGCGAGGTTTTAATGCCGCGACCACTCGATAAGACCAATAGAGGGAGAGAGGGAGGGAGGAGGGGGGAGGGGCAGAACAGCTACACACCTCGAACTCGGCCTGTTTACACGTCTATTATCGGAGGAAATAGAGTCCGGCAGGCATATAACGGGCCGCGCGCAACAGCGGCGACGGTGGTGTCGGCAGCCTCCGTCCTCCATCTCCGCGCGCTCCGCTGCGGCATAATGGAAAAGCACACTCGGCTATACTGCACTCCAAGTCTGCTCTCGTCCTGTACGCATATATACAGGGAGGCTGTTAACAAGTAGCACCTTCGCATTGCCCAACAGGTCACTCCGATGAACTTCCTTTATGTACATCGCTTTATCTGTTGGCTTCGTTTCGCGTTTTTTTTTTTTCTCTTATTAACTTTCTAAAGTGAGTGTTTATAGGAAGATGCGCTTGTACGTTTAACTGTAAGATATGATGTTGAATGTTACTTAATTGCTTATACATGCTTACGGTGTCTAACGATTTTTCATTATGCTTCTTAATTAGAATTCATCTCTTTGCAATATCCCTGTCGATAGTTTCAGGATAATTTGCAATTATTTTGGATCCACTGTCAAACGAGATAGAACAGCTCTTGCGTGTGCTTATACAGTATAAAGCAGTTAAGGAACTCTCCAAAGCCATTGGTTTGAAAGCTTATTGATGTAACAATGTTGATAATATCACTAAACTTTATATGACAGTGAACGTTTACTCACTGTATAATTATCAGTCGTTCACTAGTGATAGGATCGAGATTTAGAAATTTACTCTAAGCTATATGGGTGTTGATTATCAGTTTCATAAATGAAATAAAAGAATATTTATTGAAAATTAAAGTAAGTGCTTTTATGTTCAGAGACTCTTATCTATCTAAGAATTTGCCGGTCATATATACAAAACTGCTATGTTTATTGCTATAAAAAGATATATACGTATAACTTGTCGGTTCCTTATACTTAGTTAGGTAGACGTCGCAAATAATTCAAAAATTTAACTCGATTCATTTAATGTCGACAAAACTCGTTATAAGATGTATATCAATAAAAGAGTAAAGCAGGTCAAATCAGTACTTTGTATGCTGCTGTCTTAAATCTGGGATACAATGGCAAATTGCGCGTTTCCTGAAAGATGGAGCTCCAAAAGTGTGCACATACACGCCCGGCTAAAGACAAACTGCCAACAATTTCATCATTAATCTACACTGTCTAGCAATTACTCCATTCTATTTGAATTTAATCATTTTGAGTCTGCTGTAATAATTAAGTTTTAAAAATAAATATTTTCTAGCTGAATTAAATATATGCTAAAGTCAAATGTACACATATCTGAATTAACGCGAAACTATAGTCTTTGCAATTATCATACTAACGCATTCTATTATGCCGAAACTCATTGGGATAAGCATTCTAATCAAGATATTCCTGATGAAATGAGCATAAATCAGTGATTGGTGGGTTTATTTATTCAAACAACTCAACCGCAGTCTACCATGTGCGTATATCAATAAAATTATTGGATTGATTATCGATTTAGTCGTCGAATCAATGTGGGAGGGGGTTAAACTTGGTCGAAAATCGTCGGTCTTGTAATTAGACAGGACTTTCACGTGCCAGTGGCAGGACTGTTAAAGTCCGTCCTCCCACCCCCAAGTACGTGAGTTCGAATCAGAATTAGTTGATCCATAAAGGAGCACGGCTGGCCACAATTTGCACACCGGATCAGAACTCACAAAGGCAGTTTCGCATCTCGCAGGAAATTAATTACACGCAATAAGAATCGAGAGCAGACTTCGGCTCTCTGTCTACCTCGCTTTTAGTTTCGGTAAATGTTACCATTGCGTACACTGCTTTGTCCTCGATTTATTACTTTTCGGCTGGTAGAAGGAGATTAAGGTTGAATTGAAGAATTTTATTGCGTAAATACTTAAATAAGTATTTGAACTATGGATAAATAGCATAAATGCGTTCATTAGTAGGTAAGAACTACAATAAAATAACAGTAGTCAAAAACAGAATTTAATGGAATTAATACGATACGCATAAGCCATTACACGGTCAAAAATAGCTGAGCTTAAAAACACATCGTTAAGAAGTTTTTTCAACATTTGCGCCCAGTATTTACTTAAATATACGTTACGTTAATACGTTAAAAAGTTGTTTACCCTCAAAGAACACAAATAGATGTTTTACAAACGGTGCAGTACTCTAAATCCTGAAATTTTTTTCTTTATTAAACTTCTTCTAGCATCGCTGCTCATTATTCAAGTTTACAGCTGCGTGTAATGTACAAAACAGCTCGGGAACTCAATCATTCCTAATTATTCGTATAAAAAAAGCCCGCGTACAAACATAACCTCCAAAATTCTCGCTAAAACCCTACTTTGCAGCCCATTCGAAAGTTCAAGCGCAGATATAAAAGTCAAACGAGGAGCAATGAGAAAATTCCAAGTGGCACGCGCTCCTCGAATTTCGATTCGCATCAAGACGCTCTCGCGTGTTAGCCTATAAAACGGTCAAACAAATTCATGACCCTTGTGCACAATTTGTCCTCTGCGCTATTTTTTTTTTTTTTTTTTTCATCGCTACTCCCACCTTGGAAGAGAAGACTCATGATTATTCGTCGATTGCACGTCGTATTAGCCCATCCTATCTCTCTCTCTCTATAAATAAATATATATATATACACGACTGGTAAATCCGAGCGCGTGTTTCGATGGCTTTGCCCAACGAATTTAGCAGCCCGTTTGAATTTCAAACGGATGCAAATTCTATACCGCCGTTGAGCGCAGTCAACGATTTTGTCACTCCGCAAACACGTATACGAAGCGCAAATTCCTTGCTCGCCCATAGTCTCTTCCCTCTCTGTCTCTCTCGCTCTCTCTCTATCTCTCTCCTTTTTACACACTCTACATTTTTTTATTGCAGGTCTCGGCTTTTCGTCTTACAAAGCCAGTTTATGGGTATTTGTTTTTGCAAAAGCGAAACTCCGTGCAAACATGAGAAATTTAATTATGTCGCATATATAGAACAATTGTCACAGAATATTTTCTTTGAAAATGCAATTCCAGGATATACATTATAATATCATCATAGCATTTTTATATCCGCGTTCAACTCTGAGGCATCAGGCGCCGCGGATAATATAATTCGTCGTCTTTTCTTCTCTCTGTATTATAATATGTCTAGTATAGTGAGTGACACGAGAGTCGTCCGTGCTTGTCTATGTTATTTTGCGATCGTGAAATCATTAGTTTAAGAATTTTAAGTTTTATTCAAAAATGCATACACTGGAAATGAAGAGCAATGCACCTTTTATCAAGTAAAGAGAAGATTTTTCAAATAAAGAATACTACTATGTTTCCATGTCCTTGATGGAGAGTGTTGGTTCGTATGAAATATAGGGCACTTGATGCAGTGTAACAACCTTCATTTCTTGAATATATTGAATCATATTAAGGTGTACAATATTAGATTAAATATTTTATGAAAGTCTGTTAACTCTTTATTCACGGGGTCATATATTTATGGATTTTTCCTAATTTTATTTGTACGCTTTTAGGCTGTAAGAGAAACGTTTTTAAAATGAAATGTTATGTGTGAATTTTAGTATTTTTTTTACGATTTGAATTTAAACAATGAAAATTTCAGAGCTTCACTTATATATGCTTTCTATTTAAATCTTTTTAATAAATCTGAATAACAACGGATGGAAATAAAAAAAGTAATGGTTTTATCAAATATTCCAATAATAAATAAATTAAATTGCTACAAAACACGACAAAAAGACAATTCAAATAACGTATAAACTTTAGGAACGATATAACAATTTCTTCACTAATAAGATAGGTAATCGACTTTTAATAATGATCGCATTTTTCACTTATTTCTTACGTTCATTACTTCTGCTTATAAACTTTTGATTGATCACTAGATCACAATTAGATACTTCTCTATCAACTTTTCTTATTGTTTTAAGGAAATCAGCTTATACGGCTGCTATAAAGGAAACGATAGAACAGACTTTCCTAACTTAAATTTTTGTCCTGCGTAAGTGGGTATGATAAAACAAATTTTCAAGTCAAAATAAATGAGTATTTCTTAATATACGCATGTATAATTATGTATAGTTTAGTTTTATAGTATACGGTACCCGTCACCAATAAAAACAACTCAATTTAACTCTTTTTATGTCTCGAAGTAGCTATATCTAGTGTCTGAAACTTTTAGTTAGATAAAAGAGTCAAAGTATACCTATTTATATGGTAAGTTCGAGATGGTTTTTTGCCAGTCCCTTGAAATATTTAAATATGAGTATAAGCCAAATGTTTCATCAATTGTTTTGCGTTTTAAAGTCCACGTGTCTCGTTTTAATTACAATCAATATTCCCTCGACATTTGGCTATAGTATTGCTGATTGAGGCACCAATATTCAAGAAGTCCATTCATCACTTTGCTCCATTACCGTCGTAAAAACAGACTGGGTAATCAAATAGTGACAACCGCTTTGACATTTATGGACAATAAATAAGCATTCGAACGTTTGTATGAATATTCTCAATGTTCTAGCGGATATTCGGTAGATTAATATTCTGAGGAGTTTAGAAAGACCCGAAACAATCTAATATTTATTTGTAAAGCTTAAATTCCACTTTATAATTAATTTAAATGCGCAAGTACATGCATACGCTGGGCAAAGGATTACCACATTAAAATTTTCATGTACTTGACAGCAAACTTAGATGATATCTAATGCAATGTCTAAATTTCAAAATTGAGTATGATAAAATTTTAAATACAATGAATCAAACGATCTATCGAGCCAAAAGATTACACTCATTTTTTTCTGTGTTGGTGTACTGTATGACCACTACCTAATGAATGTATGAGAAGTTATACATAGAGGCATTCAACCGACGTAACCTTTTGCGTCTAAGGTAGAGTCGTCTGTCATCTTACTGATGAGTCCATCAGGTAACCTGGGGCAAAACGCAATAGGTATTCAAATTCTTTTCTTGTTTTCGATACTTTTCTAAAATTATAAATTTTTCTGTTTATTCTCCTATTTTACATAGTTTTGATGCAGTACACTATTATTAATATTGCTACAAGGTAAATTAATAATAAAAAACAATAAAATACCACTAATAATATTAATTTAAAAGTACAAATCGCGTATTGATATACCTATATGTGATTCATTGCAAAAATAAAAGCAGCAAATATTTTTATGTATATGAAAAACATGATATCTGTATTTTACACAAAATTGGTATAACCATAACTATTGTCCACGCATTTCTATACCGAAGCAATTTCAATGCAAACCGGTCGTAAAAACAATCCTCGATATATCCAGATTGCACCAAATATTTTTTGCAACTCCACAGCCCAATAAAACTTTCACATCCTTATCGGGCCATTGTTAGTAAACGGAAACGCCCTTTTTACATCAAGAAAACTGTTTTCGCGAGAAAAACTTCCTCCGAGGGAAGGGGGCGAGAAAGCTTGCGGAAAGTAAAGCCATCGAAATAAAAGTCCGAGAGTAAACGATTCGCCAAGCTGCAAAAAGAAAAGACGCAGTTATTCTCGTGGCGCGGTGCTGCGTGTAAATGCGTCGGGGGGGTATAGGACAGTAAGGGAGAGCCGCAAAACGCAGTTAATTAACTCGTCGTCGACTGTGCGCCAACTCGCAGACTATACAACACACACACACACATATATTATATATATATACATATACAGGACTACTGCATACGCCAAAGCCAAAGGAAAGAAAACGACGCGCGGGGGAAAATGGAGCGAGAGAAAATCGAACGCGTTTGCACGCGGAGGGAAGGGAGAGAGAAGAGAGAGAGGAAGAAAAAAAGTGGCCTGGCATAGAGTAAATGGGCCGTAAAACAATCGCAATAATAATAAAAGGTAAAAGAAAGTTGGAAAATTACGGGGCTGGACTCGCCCCTACAGCACCTAGGTAATTATGGCGTTCGAAGGCGGACTCGCGCCGCGCATACCTACCGCGCGCTGCTTCTCCTTCCTCTCTTGCTCAGCGTTTTTATTTCGTGGAGATTAATGATGAGGGATACCTTTATACTCTTTCGGTTGGATTAATGACGCGCTAGCTTTGTAATTGCGCGGGATATATATATATATATATTTTTTTTCAGTTAGACGATGGTTAATATTGTTTGGAGGTCACTGGGAATGGACGTTTTTAGTTTGGGCACAGAGATGCTAATTTGTCAAGTGCGCGAAACAAGATTTTTAGAATATTGGCCGGGCTTTTGAATGGTTGATAGGAACGACGAACAGCTCTTTGATAATGTGATTTTGAACTGAATCTCTGTGTAAGACGAGAGTTTTTTATTGCATTAGAGACTTTTAAAATCGTTCTATATATGTATAATTATGGATGCATCATTGCAGAGAAAAAGAACGGTGAAAATGCGATTAATTTATATATACTCCGGTTTCGTACATGGATATATTATTTTATAAAATTATAAATGCAACTGAATAGCTTTTTAGGGAGGAGGTTTTCAAGATAATGACTGAAAATTGTGGTCAAGCTCAAAATCGAAGGTCAATAGCTGATACATTTGGAGAGGAACAACTATCGTTTGGGTCGATTTCTCAAAATACACCTACATGAAAAAATATTCAGCTATGGTTAAACATTTACTTCACACTGTATAATTTCAAACTTATTTAAATTACATTTAGTATTTAAAACACACAAAGCTTACTCAGTATATACAAAAATACACCCGACTTAATTAACGGTCTGTCTTATCACTTCTATAAAACAAAATTTGATAAAAAAATTACAGTAAAACACAATCTTGCGCAACGAACTTACATGAAAATATCCTGTTTAATGTTAACACATAGATGTTTTTGTCCGTATTTATAACATATTAATATAATAAAAATGGAAATGTTGTATTTGGACAGCAAATAATGTGAAGTAAAAGTCGTACACGAAGCAAATGGATAAATAAATATACTTATTAGTGCATTATGTGAAATGAAAATGAATCCATATTATAAATCTGATTTGCTTTATATTAAGAACAATCCAATTTCTGTGAATATAGAATTTAGATAACTTCAATAATATTCAAATGCCGCTGCATTAATTGCAGTTTGCTGTTTCAAAACAACAATTGTTAATTTGTAGGATATATCTGTTGCGTGTACATTTTGTGCCAATCAGTCAATGTCGAATTTAATACACTATCGGCTGTAAATTAATCTGTAATTGCAGCTTATTGAAAGCATTATATTTCAATCTGCACCGACGCCAAGCATAAGCATTTAATATCTCTCGATATCTAAACATCTATATATATATATAAACAGTTCTCATGAATAATAATAAAATTGAAATAAAATCTTTAGTCAAATTATATAGAATAAATTAAAGTTAGATAATAATAAATTTATACAATATAATAAAAAGTAATTGTATACCAGATGATCGAAAGTAAGCGATTGTTTGAGACAGGATATAAAGAGCGTTCAAGAGATTTTCATCCAATTTCCGTCAGTTAAATCGCTACCGCCGTCAGTACTCTATATCTCCGTTTGGCGGTCCATCATTTCACTCGAGATTTTATGAAGATATAAAATCACAGCACAAACTACTGAGAAATATATATATCATTTGATATTTAACTTATTTTTAAGAGAAATTATTATTTTATCAAGGTTAAATGGCGACTTATCCAAAATAATTAACTCAACTACTGGCGCTTTGAAAATGCCAATCTGATAATTTATTTATCATAAGCGCATCAATTGGTTTTAAAAAAAAACACTATTTTACTTTTTATCATTTCCTTGTAAAATATAAAATTATTTAATCTTAGAAATACGGACTATAATTTTTCAAATTTCTTAACATAGAATAATATAAGAACGATATAACTACTGACAAATTTAAAGATACTGCAGTAAAATGTTAGTGCACTTAAAAAATAAATTATTCTTAATTTCTAATAAGAAATGTCCTATGGCCAGCTTAAATATTAAATTTACTGTAATCATGAACGTGCAAGAAGTCGATTTTGAGACAAAAGAGAAAGTGGGAGCAAGTCACGTGAATAAAAGAGGACAAGTGTAATACTTCTCTCTCACTATCTTTTCTGTATAGTCTTTCCGTCTTTTTCTCTTTTACACACGCACACCCCACGCTTGTCTTGTACACAGGAACGTTAGCGTATCAAGGGCGTCAAGGCAGACCGATATTTTGCCTCTGGCCACTCGATTAGAAGTAAAGCAGCTTGCTGTATAGCTTAGAGCCTCTAATTTTTCCTCAAAAGAAAAATTAGAGCAGTACAAGACTCACTTGTCACCTAGTCTTCGCTTTTACACTTTTTACATTATAAAAATTTTTCTCGGCTTGCAGAAAAATACGAAAATTAAAAAATTTATGGATATGTGTAATATTTATATTTTCTTGTTTATATGTAGAATACACTGAGAAAAAAATTTAATTGATTCAATTACATGAATTTAATTAAAAATAAAATTAATTGATTGAATTATAGTTTAATTAAATCAATAACCTGTCTAATTATTTCAAATGAATATTTAATTGAATTCTTATTAAGAAAGTAAATAATTGATTCAATTATTGAATTAATTGAGTTAATTTCGCCTATTATTGAATCAATTTTGAATTAATAAAAAGAAATATGCCATATTATTAAATCAATGAAATCAATTTAATTAGAAACAAATTTTTTTCACTTATGAATTATTGATTTCGATCAAATAATTCACGGAATTCGGTCAATGATATATT